>QXEO01000298.1:1015087-1194207 GCA_007115705.1 Dactylis glomerata
CTGTTTACTTTACTCGCATACTTTTACTGTTTTCCACTCGATACACTCATAACCTTTGTTTCAAGCAAACCGGTGAGATTGACAACCTCATCGTAAGTTGGGAGCAAAGTATTTGTTTGTGTGTGTGCAGGTTCCACGCTGCAGCTAGCAAGCAAAGCTTGGACGAGGCGCCATATATAAATTGTCCGCAGCTGTCGCAAACTAGCAAGCATCACCTTCAGTCGTTTGTCTCTCCTCTCCAAGATCGACATTAAACCTTGGTTTCTAAACTGAGGGAAAACTAGCTGCTATACTCATCACACCTTCCTCTTGGGGTTCCCAACGGGCTGGTCAAGTACCACGCACAAGGAAACTTCTGGTGTCATCAACCACGCATCAAGCTAATTTTCTGGCGTCTTTATCAACTACATATTCCCACGTCATCTTGGCACCAGCAGCTAATTTTCTAGCGCCGTTGCCGGGGAGGAAGAAGAAGACTTCTGCGAGGGGAGTTTTCGCACGCACATTCTTTACTTTGTTATTGCTTTGCTTTACTTTATTTTATTTTACCTGCATTGTTTTATATCAAAAACCCAAAAAAATTAGAATCCTTGGTAGTTGTTTTTACTTGTTTACTTTAGTTTTGCTGAAATGGCCAATCCTGAAAACACCAAGTTGTGTGACTTTACTAGCACGAACAATAGTGATTTTATCTGCACTCCTATTGCACCACCTGCTGCTGCAACCTTTTATGAGATTAAGCCTGCTTTATTGAACCTTGTTGTGAAAGAGCAATTTTCTGGTGCTAGTACTGAAGATGCTGCAGCTCATCTCAACAATTTTGTTGAGCAATGTGAGATGCAGAAATATAAGGATGTTGATAGTGATATTATTAAACTCAAGTTGTTTCCTTTTTCTTTGAGAGGAAAAGCTAAAGATTGGTTGCTGTCTTTGACTAAGAATAGTATTGATTCATGGGCTAAGTGTAAGGATGCTTTTATTGGTAGATACTATCCTCCTGCTAAGATTATATCTCTGCGTAGCAATATTATGAAGTTTACTCAGTTTGATAATGAACATGTTGCTCAGGCTTGGGAAAGAATGAAATCTATGATAAAGAATTGCCCCACTCATGGACTGACTACTTGGATGATTATCCAAACTTTTTATGCAGGACTGAATTTTTCTTCAAGGAACCTTCTTGATTCAGCTGCTGAAGGCACTTTTATGTCCCTTACCTTGGGCGCCGCAACAAAGCTACTCGACAACATGATGGTAAATTATTCTGAATGGCACACCGAGACAGCTCCACAAGGTAAGAAGGTAAATTCTGTTGAGGAAACCTCTTCCTTAAGTGATAAGATTGATACCATTATGGCTATGCTTGCTAATGATAGGACTCATGTTGATCCTAATAATGTTCCTTTGGCCTCTCTGGTTGCTCAAGAAGAGCATGTTGATGTGAATTTCATTAGAAACAATAATTTTAACAACAATGCTTATAGGAACAATTTTGCTAGTAACAATTATAGGCTGTATCCTTCTACCAATGGTAATGGTTATGGTAATTCTTATGGTAACTCCTACAACAACACTAGGGCCGCGCCCTCCGAGCTTGAGGTAATGCTCAAGGACTTCATCGGTAAGCAAACTGCTTTTAATAAGTCTGTTGAGGAAAAGTTAGGCAAAATTGATATTCTTGCTTCTAAAGTTGATAGCCTTGCTCATGATGTTGAACTTCTGAAACTAAAAGTGTTTCCCAATGATGTGAAAGAGAACAATGTTTTTGCTACCGCTAATGCTATTCAAGTTGGAATTGATGAAAATATTAGATTGTTAGCGGAATTGCATGCTAGGTGGGAAAGAGAAGATGAGATGGCTAGAGAGATGAAGGTATGTACCATTACTACCTCTAATGATGTTATTCCTACTGCTAGCAATCCTCTTACTTTGATTGGTGCAGAGAAAACTCCCACTCCTTGTGTTAAAAAGCCTAAAACTGCCAAAACTTTTTCTCAAAAGAGAGCTGAAATTTTTCGGAGTTTGGGAGATGATAGCTCTATTTCTTTTAATGATTTTGATGTTGATGGCTGCAATATATCTGAAGTAATTTTGTTCTTGCAAAAGCTTGCTTTGACTCCCAATGCTAGTTCTTTAAATATTGCTTTTACTAAGCATATTACCAATGCTCTCATGAAAATTAGGGATGAAAAGTTGAAGCAAAAAGCTTCTGTTCCTAAGAAGTTAGAAGATGGTTGGGAACCCATCATTGATATGAATGTTAATGGTTTTGATTGCCATGCTTTATGTGATCTAGGTGCTAGTATTTCTATCATGCCTAGAAAGATTTATGATATGCTTGATTTACCACCGCTTGAAAAGTGTTATTTTGATGTTCCTATTGCTGATGTTGATAAGAAGAAACCTTTGGGAAGGATTAATGATGTTCTTATTGTGGTTAACAATAACCTTGTTCCCGTTGATTTTCTTGTTATGGACATTGAATGTCATGCTTCATGTCCTATTATTTTGGGAAGACCTTTTCTTCGAACTGTAGGTGCTATCATTGATATGAGGGAAGGCACCATCAAATATCAATTCCCACTAAAGAAAGGTATGGAACACTTCCCTAGGAAAAGGAAGAAATTAATTTTTGACTCTATTCTTAGAGCAAATTATGAGCTTGATGCTTCATCTCTTGATATTACTTGATTCGCAATTTTCTGCGCCTAGCTCAAAGGCGTTAAAGAAAAGCACTCTTGGGAGATAACCCAATGTTTCTTTTCAGTACTTTTTCTTTTATTTGAGTCTTGGAAGTAATTACTACTGTAATGACCGCTCCTTATCCTTTTTTATTTCGTTTTTGTGCCAAGAGAAGCCTCTAATTTGAGCGAGGTAAAGATTTGGGGATGTTGCTGTCCTGAAACTGTTTTCGGTGCTGCACCGTAAAAATTCGTATACATTCTCTATTTATCTTTTGGACCTGCCATTTCTTGTGCATATGCCCCAGGTTATATCCAAACTTTTGTTAGTTTAACACTTTTTGATTTGAGCAACAGAAAACCTGTCAAAAATTCGACCTTTGTCAGCTGTTCTGTTTTGACAGATTTCTGCCAATATTTGTTTTTGCCACTTTATCGCTTTCTTTGCGAGTTCTTTTGATCATGGAACTCTTGTGGAAGTTGCTACAGTAGTATTTACTTTATATGTGGTGGTTTTGAGTTGAAACCTGAAGCAAAAAGAGGTTGATTATATATTATGCCTACACTAATGTTGCTAATAGATTTGTGTTTAGTTTTGTATGAAGGAAGTTTTCAAGTGTAGGGATTGGAGAATGATGAGATGAGTTGAGGAATGGACAAAAGCTCAAGCTTGGGGATGCCCATGCATCACCCCAAGAAATATCCAAGAAGTACAAGCGTCAAAGCTTGGGGATGCCCCCGAGGCACCCCTTCTTCATCGGCAAAAATCAAGTCACCTTTCAAGACACTATATTTTTATTGCTTCATGCACTATGTGTTTTTCTTGGAGCGTCAGTTGTTTTAGTTTTCTTAGTTGGTTTAGTTTGTTTGTTTGCTGCAATAAATGGTTGGACCCCAACAAATTTTCTTTGTAGAAGATGTACTCGTTTTCATTTGCAAAGAACGCTCAGCTTTTCACTCTTATCGTTGTTCGAGTGTTCTTCTTTTTCTGCTACTGCTTTTGGTTTTCGTTTTCGCCTTGATTTGCGTTCAGACCTTGTCATATCTTTTCATCAAGGTGTATTTTTGCCTCTGATCTTTATTGGTTTTCATCAAAAGAGGTGTCTTTAAAAATTTCAAATGGTGTTGGAAAAGAGAAAAAGCTTTGTGCAAAATAGTGGTACAAGAAGGAGCTTGTGTAGACTGCGGCTTAGGCTTTTTCATGTTATGCTTGATGTATTTTTGATAGTATGCTTAGTGGTTTTGCTGTAGCATGACTTGTCTCAAATAACTGAGATTGATTAATGAGCCTTTGACAAAATCATGCGTTGTTTTTATTGTATGGAAGCATTATTTTGGTTTTCTCCTTTATGCTTTATTTGGGTTGACTTGGCGCATGCTCACACATGTTAGACTCATACAAAGTCGCCAATAGCCTTCATTATCATTTAGTTTTTGACTTTTGATGCCATCTTATGCTTCTTCTAATGTCGCTTTGTCGCTTTGCATGATTATGGCCATTATTGCTCTCTTAGTTGGTCACTCCCAGTCTTTTGCTAGCCCTCGCCTTGTACTGAGTATGAGCTCTACTCGTGCATCCAACTCCTAAAAGCCAAAGTTTTCCAAAGTGTCCACCATACATACCTACTAGCAATTTGCTATTCCAAGTAAATTTGACTTGCTTTTATTTTCTCTTCAAATTAAACTCTTACCAGTGTTATGCGAAATTCGGTCAGTAAAGCTCTCACGAACCGGAAGGCACACTTTACTTTTTCCTGTTCTTAAAAATTTGACATTGTGGTCTCTTATGTTGAGTTGTTATGCTTGCAAGTTGTAAGTTGGATTCTAGCCCAGCCATGCTGTCATGGGCAAGCTTTCAACATTGCACTTCTTATTTGAGTTGATATCGTGATCTTTTGTTTATGGATGCCCGCGGTGTGAAATGAATTGGGAATCTTGTGAGGATCATGGATTTTTTATATGTGTTAGGGAGACGCCGGGCCGCCAATCTAAGCCATGCATAATTCATGGTGGAAATTTGCAGCATACCCATGGTGAACATTCAACGACGCATCTCACAATAAAAAGCTAAACAAAAGGCAAATAAAAGAAATGTCGAGGTGTTCATTGTCTGCTTGTCCTGTCATTTTGGTGTGGGCTTGTTCCATGTCATCGGGCATGGAGGTACCCCATTGGCGGTTCTCAATGATACACATATATTTACAATGACAAGAGCCTTGCTTGGGACTCTAAGTAAAGTAGCATGAGGTTTGGGTACTTGTATTCACGGGACACGAGGTTTTCAACTTATGATTTGTCAAGCATATGCATCATAATTGTTCTCGCATTAACTTTAACCATTCAAGATGCTTATGATGGGGGCAATGAGAGCTCAAAGCCGGTAAGTACCATAATTTTTGAAGGTTATAAAACTTGCAATCACTGCTTCCCTCTGCGAAGGGCCTTTCTTCTACTTTTATGTTGAGTCACCACCTTCTTTCTTTATGCACCATTAAGAGAGCATAGTTGTCATTCTTAGTGTGATATGCATTGTCCCAAAGTTCATTGATTGATTCATGATGATTGGTTTCACTTGTTCTTAAATTATTTGTATCTAGTCGCCCTCTTAAACTTAAAGGTGTCCTATGCATTTATGTTTTGCTCTCTTTGAAGGACAAGCTGAAAACCATTTGTATGTTTTTCCTTATGATTTGAACACACGTTGACTTTCATTGTTTCATTTTCATGATCTTTTGTTTGTGTTCATTTGCATGTTTACAACATGGTTGCTAAGTTTTATTGTCATAATTATATCTTCATGCCCATGTTTTAAGTTCTTATGATCCTAGCTCACAAATGCTTACATATATGATCAAGATTGTGTAGGTGCATGTCACCTCAAAAATTATTCTTTTGTTATCACTTACCTACTCGAGGACGAGCAGGAGTTAAGCTTGGGGATGCTTGATACGTCTCAAACATATCAATAATTTTTGATGCTCCATGCTTGTTTTTACACCATTTGCCTATTGTTTCGTTACACTTCGTGGCACTTTTATGCATTTTCCGGAACTAACCTATTAACAAGTTGCCACAGTGCCAGTTTCCTGTTTTCTGCTGTTTTTGTGTTTCAGAAGTGATACACAGGAAATATTCTCGGAATTGGACAAAACAAGTTCCTGAAGTCTTATTTTACCCGGAAGCTTCCAGAGATCCGAAGGAGAGAAGGAGAGGGGCCACCAGGGCCCCACACATAGGGCTAGCGCGGCCAGGCCCTGGGCCGCGCCACCCCTGTGTGAGGGCACCTGGCTCCACCTCTGACATCGCCCCTTCGCCTATAAAGACCCCCCGACGGAAAAAACCTAAGTACCAGATCAGATTTCCAGAACACATCGCGATCCGCCACCGCCATCGACCCGAAGATCGGGAGGGTCCAGAAGCTCTTCCCGGCACCCTGCCGGAGAGGGGAATCGCCACCGGAGGTCTTCTTCATCGCCATGCTTGCCTCTGGAGCGATGAGTGAGTAGTCTACCTTGGACTATGGGTCCATAGCAGTAGCTAGATGGTTGTCTTCTCCACCATGTGCTTCATGTTTAGATCTCGTGAGCTGCCCTACATGATTGAGATCACCGTTATGTAATTCTATGATGTTGGTTTGTTGGGATCCGATGAATATTGGTGTTTATGATTAAGTTGCTGTACTGAATATTATCTTTTGTTATCTCTATGTTGTTTATGATCTTGCATGCTCTCCGTTGTTAGTAGCTATCTTGGCCGAGTAGTTGCTAGTGACTCCAAGAGGGGGTATTTATGCTCGATAGTGGGTTCATGCCTCTATTTCACCTGGGGGAGTGACAGAAACCTCTAAGGTGGTAGATGTGCTGTTGCTACTAGGGAGAAAACAACATTCATATGCTCAAGGGCATATGCTTTGTTTACATTACACACTTTGCTTAATGCAATTATCTGTTGTTCGCAACTTAATACTTGTGGAGTTCTCGGATTGATTCGCCACAAGTGGATTATTAGTCATAGATGCAGTTGGATGGCGGTCTATGTATTTTGTTGTAATGCCCAGAGTAAATCTCATAGTGATCTTCTTGACATATCACGTTTATCTTTATTCTATCAATTGCCCAACTGTAATTTGTTTACCCAGCATGTGCTATTTTATGGAGAGACACCACTAGTGAACTGTGGACCCCGGTCCTATTTCCATCATATTGCTATCACCTGTTTACTTTACTCGCATACTTTTACTGTTTTCCACTCGATACACTCATAACCTTTGTTTCAAGCAAACCGGTGAGATTGACAACCTCATCGTAAGTTGGGAGCAAAGTATTTGTTTGTGTGTGTGCAGGTTCCACGCTGGAGCTAGCAAGCAAAGCTTGGACGAGGCGCCATATATAAATTGTCCGCAGCTGTCGCAAACTAGCAAGCATCACCTTCAGTCATTTGTCTCTCCTCTCCAAGATCGACATTAAACCTTGGTTTCTAAACTGAGGGAAAACTAGCTGCTATACTCATCACACCTTCCTCTTGGGGTTCCCAACGGGCTGGTCAAGTACCACGCACAAGGAAACTTCTGGTGTCATCAACCACGCATCAAGCTAATTTTCTGGCGTCTTTATCAACTACATATTCCCACATCATCTTGGCACCAGCACCGGTGTCTAGGCCCCTTATTATCGGTGAGCGCAACCAAGAGATGTCCGATGAGGACTTTGATGCCGCTAATGAGATGTCCGATGAGGACAATGAGGAGGAAATGGTGGATATCCAGGAGGGCAATGGGGAAGAGCCTAGCATGGATACCGGCCGAGCGTCCATGGATGATAGCTAGCAAAAGAAGGATAGGCGCCCAAACCAGCTAAAACCCATGCAAGAAGTAATACTTGAAGTGGATCCGAAGAGCGGTTTGCCTAAACTGCCTGAGGAAGCCGCGAGGGGGTATGGCAACGCTGTCGCCTGTATCCTCCGAGACACCATCACCATCAACGAGCAGAACATAAGGCAGAAGCTCAAGAAATCCATTGCCGTCCTCCTGATTTCCAAGCTGCACGCTCGATACCAGTTCCCGTCACCCTACAATGGCCAGGAGCTCACGGGTAACGTGGTGAACACAGTAGCCCTTGGAAAGATGAGCAAAGCCCTGAGCGCCTGGAAAACTAGGTTGAGGGCGATGATTACTACAGGTGGTGGTTTTGAAGAGGTCCACAAACACTATCCACAGATATCGGAAGACCAATTCAAAACATTCCTAGCCAACGAAAAGAAACCTACAGTCGCGCGGCTTAAGAAGTGGGGGAAGAGCATGCGGGAGAAGAACTTGGGTAACCACAACCTCGGAAGCCAGGGGTACGCCGGAAAGGAGCCAATTTGGAAGAAAGAGGACAAGGCCCTAGAACGTGAGGGCAAGCCGAACCCGTGGAACAAGTTCACTGATGAGAAGGCCAAGAAATTTATCAGGTCAAGATACCGTATAGACCCGAAATCCAGGTTGCTTGTCACGACCGATAAGGTGAAGAAACTTGAGGAAGAATATCTGGTAAGGAGTTTACCAGCTTATCTTATCCTCACTTCCGACAAATTCCGGTAGTAATTTTCCTAATATATGGTTCTTCTTTCCCGTCTGCAGAAAGAAGAAAAACTTGCTGCTCAATGCTCGTCATCCCAGGGGTCGTCGTCGAAGGCCCCGTGGTATAACCCTTTTCACAGGGCCGTGAACAAGGTGATGGAAAGGCCGGTGTTGCAACCGCCGCACCGTGGCCGTATTGTTGGCGAAGGACTAGGTCACATACCTAGTCTGTATTTTCCCGAGAGCAAGGAGGACCGAGCGAAGAGGAAGCAGCAGGAGGATACAGATGTGAAGTCTCAGTTGGCTAAGATGCCCGAGATGATCAATGATGCGGTGACAAAGACTGTCGTGGCCCTCCTGCCCCACCTGCTTACCGCCTACATGGAATGGGTTGATGGAGGCAAAATCGGGCCTAGCCTATTGGCCAGCTTTACCGAGAGCAGCTCGCTCAACATCTCGGACCTGGTCCAAAAGAACGCACGAGTCGTGGAGTCTCCGCCGGCGGCCTCCAACCCTAGTGCTGGTACTAGGGATGATGAGTCGCCGTCCTGCACCGCGCCTTGTAGCAGCCCCTCCGTCGCTTGCACGCCCATTCGTGGCCCTTCGACTTTAGCCAAATTTGACGCCATAACGGTATATAAGCGTCGCAATCCTTAGCAAGTAACTTTTTCATTAGCTTCCATCCGTTTTCTGACGCCCTACACACGTCTCCGCAGGAGAACGAAGTGGGATGCACCCTCCTCTTGATTATTAATGAGGAATTACATGAGGTCGCGAAAACAAATATCATTCAACCACTCGAGCGCAACTTCCACGGCCAGCCAATGCCCCCCAATGCCTACAGGATTTCCATTGTTCGGGTGTTGCCGGGTTATGAAGAAGTAGACCCTCTATGCAACCACTCGGAGCTGAGAGCGAGGTGGACCTAGGAGGAAGCTTGGGTTATATGATGCTCTGGCCAAAAGAAATGATTCGGCTAGACCACCCAGGGACCGCCAGCAACTCAGAACCGCCGGTCGGATCGACGCCGCCAAGCAACCCTATCATAGGCAGCACCAGCACCTCACAGAAGTTGGCAGAGCCGGTCGGATCAGCGCCAAGCCAGGGAAAGGGCACTATGCCACAAGTGGCGCCATCTCCTATAGCGGATGATCCTGCAGCGGATGATCCTGTAGATCCTGTGGCACAGAATAATATGGATCCTATCGATGCCTTCATCGTTGACTTCGATGGACCATTTGAAGTGGATATTCCCCATGGTTGCTTCCCTGATCAACAGCTCCCAGAGAAAAGTAATGTCTCTAAGCATCGTCTGAGCTTCCTGTCTCAAGAAACGCCAGAGGATGTCGCCGCCGATACTCAAACTGCGGCGGCAAATATTATCACCCCGAATACACTCCATGGACTGATCGATGAGGCTTGCGCAGAAGTTGTCTCTCACCCTAAGAAGCCGTGGAAAAGATCTAAGAAGGATAAAGGTGTATCCAGCAGCCAGTCTATGCCTCCCGCAGCCGGCAAGCCCGTGAAGTAGATCCGGAGTCATGACAACATACCGATCAAGGGATGGAGGGAGTATCACATGGCGGGCCAACCGATCAAACCGCCGGAAGCTCTCAAGACCTTAACTGGGAATATGAGGAGCCTACATGATAGCGTACTCACATGGGAGACGCATCTTCTCTCAATGACATCTCCCTCATACCCGGTTTTCTATGTCAGAGTGCCGAAGAAATTGGGCTTCATCGATAGATCCCCCGGTGATGTGTTCTTCCTAAGATTTGATGATATCTTTGAGATGTTCCACCGCCGCCGCCTCGACCCAACCTTCGTCCGCCTAGTTGCGCTAAGTATGTCGCACCAGCTCATGCAAGAGAACACTCCGAAGCTCGCGATACTCGACCCCTACTACATGAAAGACATATACTTGCAGACCGAAGGCACCCGTCAAATAGTGGTGAACTACATTATGGTCTTCATGGTGGCGAATAAGGAGAAGCAGATATTTCTCGTGCCTTACTTTTTCGAGTAAGTCATTTGCTTGCCGTCAGAATGTGCTTTCCTAGATTTCTGTCAATCCTTTGCATGCATAACACACCTGGAATTGTTTTCCGCAGAAGCACATACTGCGTCCTCATCGTACTATACCCGCAAGACTCATATGCCATGTATCTTGACTCGGGGAGTGCTGACAAGAAGAAGGACTACACATTTATCAAGGCAGTTCTAGATGATGCCATCAACGGCTTCGTCGAGAAAGCTGGCCCCATCAAGAAAGAAGTAGTCAGGCGAGGCCAGCTGATCTTGAAGCACAACACGACCTTCCCATGCCTCAAGCAGCCGGCAAATAGTTCAAGGGACGGCTACTATGCCATCCATCATATGTGGGAGTTTGTACGGGATCAACATCAGCTTCTGTTGCCGAGTAGTCTCTAGGAATAGCGCAAAGACTTTGCAAACGCATCTGATGCAGATGTCCGCCTTGAGATCTACCGCATCCAGCAGAAGATCGCGCAGATAATCCATAGAGATGTCTGCAGTAGAGAAGGGGTGTTCTACTATGGCCCTATCCCACCAACCAACACGGAGATAGAAGCACGCGTAGAGATGCAGGGCGACGGCAGGCCCTTCAACACGCTACAGGGCATCCGCCCCTTCCCGCCGAAACCGAAGAGCACAAAATGAAGCAATAGATATTTGTGACTTGTTGTAATCGTGATGGATGAAAAATGTTGTCGCACAATGTTATTACTTTTCATGAACATGTGTACCAAACTCTAGCTAGCTTGCTCTCGATATATACCTTTTGTATATGCCTGTGTACATTCTTGCATGCATGCTTTAGCCTTTTTTGTTTTTGTTGACTAATTAATGTTATGTCTCACATATTATCATCTATTAAATCTTTTGTGATATTTTTGGTTTAAAGATGATGATGAGGTGGTACGTCGTGTTCGAGGGTAGGGTTCCAGGGGTCTATGACAAGTGGGAGGACTATTTCAAGCAAGTCAACAAGTTCAAGAGCAACAACTACAAAGGATTCAAGACTAGAGAGGAGGCGGAAGCTAGGTATAATAACTATCGGCGAGGGAGAGAGGGGCGGAGTAGGATGAAGACATGCTTCATCGTTATCTCCGTCTTGCTTATGATCTTGCTCATTGTGTATGTGATGGTAGTTTAGATGACTACCGGCACCGCCGGCGGTGATATGCATGCATGCCTAACTAGTTAGCTCGATGAAGACTTGTAGTATTTGTGTAATAATATGATATTTGTCAACTTGTACTAATGTGACTTTGGCCGATACTTCTAATATGATGGAAATGACTATTTATATATTGTTTTGTATATGTACTGTTATATATCTATAATATTACCAGTAATATATATGTTATATCTCATCTGCAATATACCAGTAAAATCACTATAATTTTTTTTCGAAAAAACACAGCCGTGGCGTACAAAATAGAAGTTCTGTGGTGTACCAGTCAGTGGCGTACAGGGCCGCATGCCACTGCTACGAAACACACCTGAGGCGTACAAGCCTGTATGCCACGGATACAAAACACACTCGTGGCATACATGTCTATACGCCACGGGTAAGGATCGTAGCCGTGGCGTACAGGCCTGTACGCCACAGGTGGGTGACTTAGCCGTGGCGTACAATATGTACGCCACGGGTAGGCCTGTACCAGTGGCGTCTTACCCGTGGCGTATAGAGATACACCACCATTGACCAAATTCTGTACACCATGGATAGGCTTTTTCCTAGTAGTGTATCCCATTGAGAGTGGCTTTTCGAGTGTTGCGAAGCATTGCACAAGTGTCATGACCGTGAGAGGGTTTGTGTGTGTGCGTAAGTAGAGCAAAGCTCTAAAGCAAGCTCGGTGAGAAAGATACACAAAAGAGGAAAAAGCCTTTGTGTGACATACATAGATAGAAAATAAAGCTTTTAAGCATAGAAACGCAAAAATACAAAAAGAGTGTGTGTTCCACCGATACAAAGGAGTTCAAAGCTTGTAAGCAAAAAGAGAGAAAAGAGAAGAGTGGCATCTTGTGCAAATCTTGTTGCTTCTTTCTTATGCAACCAAGCTACGGTCTCTCTTGCGTTGGCGTGACACCGAGCTAATAGTCTTTGTTAGGACCATTTTGTTTCTTGCTCACTTCCTTGGTCACGCTAATCCCATTATATCTTTTTGTGTGTGTTTCCATGTTTTCTTGACATAGATCATCGTTCTTGACATTTGCCTTTGGACTTTATCCATATTTGACAATAGACTTTTCTTTTGATCATTTTGTTTGGCATTTCCACATTTCTTACCCATCCACTATATAGCCTTCTTGCGTGTGTTCTAACTTGTGCACCACGGTTGTCCCTGAGTGTTTCATCCATTCAATAGTTTCTACGGGAAGTGTTCGAATTGTAGTTTTCTAACCACCCCACTTTCCACAATATACTTTTAGCTTTGTGACCATGTCTAGGGATGGTGAACCTCAAGACCCTTGGTTCGAAAAGTTCAACGCACGGCATGACGCCATGGACAAAAAGCTCGCCGACTCCTTCTGACAACTTGATGACCACAACCTTCCCAAAAAGATTGATGACCTCCGCCTCAACATGAACAAATGGTTCGATGACTTCACCACAAAGTTAGATCAACTCAACAACGCTCAACGTCACCGCTCAAGGTCACGTTCATCAAGATCTTCTTCCCGCTCCAACCATGTGGATGACCATGCGCGTCCCCAACAACCTCGTCCTCAACCTCAAGAGCATGGTGCTCATGGTCCACAGCGCCACGATGGCGAACAACGAGGCCATCATAAACATATACATCAACCTCAAGGTCCACCACAACATGGTGCCCCACCTACGGTGAATCAAGAATGGCACCATGCAAACCAACAACACCATCTTGATAGCCTATGTGAGAGGAAGAAACCTATCCCACGCAAGGATGAGAGACACATACACATTGAGAGCAAGAGTGATACACCACATGAGTTGAGTGAGGACATTTACGTGGATAATGATGATGTCCTTTCCATGGAGATGAGGGACTCCACTATATGTGAGATGAGTGACTCCACTATATGTGAGATGAGTGAATCCACTATATGTGAGAGTGAATGCCTCCACTTTCAGGGCATGAGTGATACACCGAGTGAGACAAGAGTGGTAGTTGATAGGTCAAGTGAGGACATTTTGATTTCTAACAACTTACCCTCTATCTCGAGTGTGTTCTCTCATGTTGCAATAGATTCCATGGATGAAGCGACGCCAACCTTGGAAAAGATGTACATGGTGCATACACTTGATGATAATACACCATGCTTAGAAGATGATGAGCATGTCGGCCACATGGAACTACCTACTTCAACAACACCTACCTCAAAGGAATACGACTACAAAGGTAACAACATAGGTGTTGGTGATGCCATGATTCCCCTAGGGGATATGAACATGCTAAGCTATGAGTACTTCACTTTATCTCCTATTGCATGCAATATGTTGAACAATTGCTCTTTCCCATGTATTGCTTGAAATGATGACAATGATGCTTGTGTTGTGACCACCTTGTCGAATAATTGCTCTTTCCCTAGGTTTGTCAACAACAAGGATAAAATTTTGAACATGTTTTGTGCACAATGCTTGCAATATTCTTCTATTAATGCAACCAAAATGTTGAACACTTGCTCTTTCAAATGCTTGGTTTGCAATAATGTTACTATGTTTGAAAATGAGAAGGCCCCCATACCTCTCTAAAATAATGAAGATTTTGCATTTGCCCATGATAAGCATGCTACCACATATACATTGCATAATCACCATGAGTATTATAATATCTTGCTTGATGCTAATGGTGATGTGCCAACAAAGAGATACATCATTATGGATGATGTATTCATCTACCATGCACACACATTGTTTTTGCTATTTTTGGTGTTTGTAGGTACGCGGAAAACAACGTCAACCTCAATTGAGCATGAGTTGGCAAAAAGAGCTCTTGAGAGCATAATACTTAATGGATATGTCCTTAATGATATGCTCCCTTGATACGTCTCAAACGTATCTATAATTTTTGATGCTCCATGCTTGTTTATACACCATTTGGTTTGTGTTTTGTTACACTTCGTGGCATTTTTATGCATTTTCCAGAACTAACCTATTAACAAGATGCCATAGTGCTAGTTCCCTATTTTCTACTATATTTGTGTTTCCAAAAAGTTACACAGGAAATATTCTCGGAATTGGACAAAACAAAAGCCGAATCTCCTATTTTTACTGAATATTTGCGAAGACCGAAGATGAGACGGAGGGGGGCCAGGAGCCAGGCTCACCACAGGGGGCGTGGCCCAGCCCCTGGCCGCGCCGACCCATGGTGAGACCGCCTGGTCCCACCTCTGACGATGCCCTTTTGCCTATAAAGTCCCCTCGACGGGAAAAACCTAAGGGACGGATCTCTTTTCCACGAAACATACTGCAAGCCGCCGCCGTCGTCGTCGTGAGATCGGGAGGATCCAGGAGCTCTTCTCGGCACCCTGCCAGAGAGGGGAATCCCTGCCGGAGGCCTTCTCCACCACCACGGTCGCCTCCAGAGTGATGTGTGAGTAGTCTACCTTGGACTACGGGTCCATAGCAGTAGCTAGATGGTTGCCTCCTCCACCATGTGCTTCATGTTTAGATCTTACGAGCTGCCCTACATGATCAAGATCATCTTTATGTAATCATACATGTTGTGTTTGTTGGGATCCGATGAGTATTGGTACTATGTCAAGTTGATGTGCTGAATTATATATCTTATGTTATCTCTATGTTGTTTATGATCTTGCATGCTTTCCGTTGCTAGTAGCTATCTTGGCCGAGTAGATGCTAGTGACTCCAAGAGGGAGTATTTATGCTCGATAGTTGGGTTCATGCCTCTATTTAATCTGGGGGAGTGACAAAAACCTCTAAGGTTGTAGATGTGCTGTTGCCACTAGGGAGAAAACAACATTCTTGTATCCAAGGACATTTGCTCTGTTTACTTTACGCACTTTGCTTAATGCAATTATCTGTTGTTCGCAACTTAATACTCAAGGGGTCCTCGGATGATTCCCCGCGAGTGGATTATTAGTCATAGATGCAGTTGGATTACGGTCTATGTATTTTGTCGTAATGCCCAGAGTGAATCTCATAGTGATCCTCATGACATATGTACGTTATCTTTATTCTATCAATTGTCCAACTATAATTTGTTTACCCAGCATGTTGTTATTTATCTTATGGAGAGACACCGCTAGTGAACTGTGGACCCCGGTCCAATTTCCTTTACATTGCTTTACCATTTACTATTACTCGCTCTGTTTAATTTCTTGCATACTATTATCCTTTTACCACTCGATACGCTCAATCCTTTGTTTACAGGAAACCGGTGAGATTGACAACCTCATCGCAAGTTAGGAGCAAAGTTCTTGGTTGTGTTGTGTGCAGGTTTCATGTTGCTGCTGGGTGAATACACACCAACAATATTTCTGGCGCCATTGTCCGGAGTGTCACGAAGCTAGCAAGCATCACCTTCTTAAGTTTGGTTCTTTCTCATACTGGTTCGATAAACCTTGGTTTCATAACTGAGGGAAGACTTGCTGCTGTGCTCATCACAACTTCTCTTGGGGTTCCCAACTGGTCGGTCATCTACATCAACACTGCACCATCAATAAGTTTTCTGGCGCCGTTGCCGGGGAGAAAGAAGACTTCTGCAAGGGGAGTCTCTCACGCACAATCTTTTACTTTGTTTTTGTTTTGCTTTACTTTATTTTTACTTGCATCGTTTTATCAAAAATACAAAAAAATTAGCTTCCTTTATAGTTGTTACTTTATTACTCTTACTTCATTATGTTGTTCCCTAAGTATGTTTTGGAGGACCTCTCAGTAGGTAGTGGTTCTATTATTGGGAAAGGAAACATTGAGGAGTTCTTTAATCATATTAGTATGCATAAAGATGTTGAGGATAGATCTTTGGCAGAGCTTGCTCCTAGTTATGAAGTTGCTGCTGCTTATTTAGTTCACATGTTGGATGCTAGGTTTGTTAACCTTAATCCTTCTATGCAACAAATATTTCTTCAGCTTCATGATATTGAAGACTCCGAAAAGAAAGATTTTATTTTGGAGACTTTGCGTAGAGAATTTAGAGATGTTGCTATTGAAGCTAGGAAAGTTTTTGAGAGTTTAAATATGTTTGGCTCGCCTGTTAATGTTGTTGGCACAAACAATGAAGACATCAAAGTACCAATTCCTTGCAAACTTGTAGGATTGCATGAAGTTTTGGAAAAGAATTTTGATTGGATTTGTCCTGAAAACCCTTTTGATGAAAGTAGTGAACCAAAGAGTGTTTATAAGGGATCTTCAAAAACTCAATTGGATACAATTCAATTCATTGTTGAGAAGACTTCTGCAATTGATCTTAATGCCTCATTTGATAATACTTGATTTCCACTTTCTGCGCCTAGCTCAAAGGCGTTAAAGAAAAGCACTCTTGGGAGATAACCCAATGTTTTCTTTTCAGTACTTTTTCTTTTATTTGAGTCTTGGAAGTTATTAATACTGTAATGACCTCTCCTTATCCTTTTTATTTCGTTGTTGTGCTAAGAAGAACCTCTAATTTGAGGGAGGTAAGTTTTGGGGAAGTTGCTGTCCTGAAACAGATTTCTGCGCTGCACCATAAAAATTCGTGAAAATTCTCAGAATATCTTTTGACCTGCGATTTCTTGTGCATATGCCCCAGGTTATATCCAAACTTTCATTAGTTTTGCACTTTTCGATTTGAGCAACAGAAGGTCCTCGAAAAATTTGACCTTTGTCAGCTGTTCTGTTTTGACAGATTTCTGCCACTATTTGTGTTTGCCTCTCGATCGATTTTTTTTTAGTTCTTTTGATCACGAAACTTTTGAGGAAGTTGCTACAGTAGTATATGCTTTATATGTGGTGTTTTTGAGTTGAAACCTAAACCAAAAAGGGTTGGTTTACTATTATGTTTATGCTAACATTGCTAATAGAATTATGTGAAGTTTTGTATGAAGGAAGTTTTCAAGTGTAGGCATTGGAGAATGATGATATGAGATGAAGAATGGACAAAAGCTCAAGCTTGGGGATGCCCATGTCACCCCAAGAAATATCCAAGAGGTACAAGCGTCAAAGCTTGGGGATGCCCCCGAGTCACCCCTTCTTCATCGGCAAAAATCAGGTCACCTTTCAACACACTATATTTTTATTGCTTCATGCACTATGCATTTTTCTTGGAGCGTCTTTACTTTTGCTTTCAGTTTTATTTTGTTTTGTTTGCTGCAATAAATGGTTGGACCCCAACAAATTTATTTTGGATGAGATTTACTTGCTTTTCATTTGCCAAGAACAGTCTATTTTTCACTCTTATCGTTCAATGAGTGTTCTCTTTTTCTAGAACTACGTTTAGCTTTCGTTTTTTGCCTTGATTTTTGTTCAGATCTTGTTTTATCTTTTCATCAAGGTGTATTTGGACCTCTGGTCTATGTTGGTTTTCATCAAAAGAGTTGTCTCAAAAAGGTTCGAATGGTGTTGGAAAAGAGAAAAAGTTTCATGCAAAAAGTGGTACAAAAAGGAGCTTGTTTAGACTGCGGCTTAGGCTTTTGCTTGCCATGCTTGATATCGTTTTGATAGTATGCTTAGTGATTTTTGCTGTAGCATAACTTGTCTCAAATGACTAAGATTGCTTAATGAGCCTTTGAAAAAAATCATGCATTGTTTTTATTATACTGAAGCATTTATTTGGTTTTCTCCTTGATGCTTTATTTGGGTTGACTTGGCGCATGCTTACAACTTGCTTGACTCTTACAAAGTCTTCATAAGCCACTATTATCATTTGGTTTTTGACTTGTGATGAAATTTTATGCTTCTTTTAATGATGTTTTGTCGCATGCATGATTATGACCGTTATTGCTCTCTTAGTTGGTCGCTCCCAATCTTTTGCTAGCCCTCATTTTGTACTGAGTATGAGCTCTACTCGTGCATCCAACTCCCAAAAACCAATTTATTCCAATGTGTCCACCATACATACCTATTAGCAATTTGCTATTCCAAGTACATTTGACTTGCTTTTATCTATCCTTCGAATTAAACTCTCTTTTGGTGTTATGTGAAAATTAGTTAGTAAAGCTCTCACGAACCTGATGGCACACTTTACTTTTCTCGCTTTAATTTTTTGACATTGTGGCTCTTTTATGTTGACGTTATGCTTGCAAGTTGTAAGTTGGAAATTAGCCAAACCATGCCGTCATGGGGTAAGCTTTTAACATTGCACTTTCTCTTATTTGAGTTGATATCGTGATCTTTTGTTTATGGATACTCGTGATGTGAAACAAGTTGTGAATCTTGCGGGATCATGGAGTTTGTATATGTGTTAGAGAAACGCCTGGGCCGCTAATCTAAGCCATGCATCATTCATGGTGGAAATTTACAGCATGCCCATAGTGGACATTCGATGACGCATCTCAAAATAAAAAGCTATACCAATGGTAAATAAAAGAGATGCCGAGGTGTTCATTATCTGTTTGTCCTGTCATTTTGATGTGGGCTAGTTCTATGTCATCGGGCAAGGAGGTACCCCGTTGGCGGTTCTCGATGATACGTGTATACTTACAGTGACAAGAGCTTGCTTGGGACCCTAAGTCAAGTAGCATGAGGTTTGGGTATTCATACTTCACGGGGCACAAGTTTTTCAACTTATGATTTGTCAAGCATATGCTCATAATCGTTCTCGCATTAACTTTAACCATTCAAGATGCCTATGATGGGGGCAATGAGAGCTCAAAGCTAATAAGTACCATAATTTTTGAAGGTTTATAAAACTTGCAATCACTGCTTCCCTCTGCGAAGGTCCTTTCTTTTACTTTTATGTTGAGTCTCCACCTTCTACCTTTATGCACCGTCTAAGAGAGCATAGTTGCCATTCTGAGTTTAATAAGCATAGTCCCAAATTTTATCATTGATTGATTTATGATTATGGTTTCACTTGTTCTTAAATTATTTGTATCTAGTCGCCCTCTTAAACTTGAAGGTGTCCTATGCATTTATGTTTTGCTCTTCCATGAAGGACAACCTGAAAACCATTTGCTATGTTTTTTCATATGATTTGAATGCACGTGTGACTTTCATTGTTTCATTATTCATGATCTTTCGTTTGTGTTTCTTTTCATGTTATAACATGGTTGCTAAGTTCTTATTGTCAAGATTATGTCTTTTATGCCCATGTTTTAAGTTCTTTGATCCCAGCACTCAATGCTTACATAGATGATCAAGATTGTGATGGTGCATGTCACCTAAAAAATTATTCTTTTGTTATCACTTACCTACTCGAGGACGAGCAGGAGTTAAGCTTAGGGATGCTTGATATGTCTCAAATGTATCTATAATTTTTGATAGGGATGAAAGTGGAGTGGAAACTTTCTGACTTTTCCATGGAAAAATGGAAACAGAATGAAAATATGAAAACAAAAACGGAAATCTGCAGAATGGAAATGGAAACGGAATTTTTTTGGCAGAAGTGGAAACAAAAATGGAACGGCGTTTTCCGGCGGAATAGATGCGGAAACGGAAGTTTACGTTTCTGACTAATATGGAATTTCCGTTTTATGGTTGTTTTGCATGGCCAATCTAGCAGGTCTAATATGTGACCTTGTCATATTGAACTATCAAAGCAACCCACCTCTACTCCCCAATTACACTGAGTAATCTTGATAGGTTTGGGGAACAAGTTTTTCGTTTTACTTAACTAGCTTGAGTTTTGCTGCATGATTCATGTGGTCTTTTGGTTCCGATAATCATCTGCTTTTCATCCGTGTTCGTACCGTATTCGTTCCATTTCTGTTTTTGGAATTATCCGTTTTCATATTTGTTTTCACTGTTTCTGTATTTGTTTATGCTTCCACATAAAAATATGAAAACAAATGTGGCACCACTTAGTTCCGTCCGTTTCCGCTCCGCTTTCATCCCTAATTTTTGATGCTCCATGCATGTTTATATGCCATTTGCTTTGTGTTTTGTTACACTTCGTGGCATTTTTATGCATTTTCCGGAACTAACCTATTAACAAGATGCCACAGTGCCAGTTCCCTGTTTTCTGCTATTTTTGTGTTTCAGAAAAGTTACACAGGAAATATTCTTGGAATTGGATGAAACAAAAGCCGAACCTCCTATTTTTACCGAAGCTTCGCGAAGACCGAAGATGAGACAGAGGGGGGCCAGGAGCCAGGCTCACCACAGGGGGGCGTGGCCTAGCCCCTGGCCACGCCGACCCATGGTGAGACTGCCTGGTCCCACCTCTGATGATGCCCTTTCACCTATAAAGTCCCCTCGACGGGAAAAACCTAAGGGACGGATCTCTTTTCCACGAAACATACAGCAAGCCGCCGCCGTCATCGTCGTGAGATCGGGAGGATCCAGGAGCTCTTCCCAGCACCCTGCCGGAGAGGGGAATCCCTGCCGGAGGCCTTCTCCATCACCATGGTCACCTCCGGAGTGATGCGTGTGTAGTCTACCTTGGACTACGGGTCCATAGCAGTAGCTAGATGGTTGTCTCCTCCACCATGTGCTTCATGTTTAGATCTTGCGAGCTGCCCTACATGATCAAGATCATCTTTATGTAATCATACATGTTGTGTTTGTTGGGATCCGATGAGTATTGGTACTATGTCAAGTTGATGTGCTGAATTATATATCTTATGTTATCTCTATGTTGTTTATGATCTTGCATGCTTTCCGTTGCTAGTAGCTATCTTGGCCGAGTAGACGCTAGTGACTCCAAGAGGGAGTATTTATGCTCGATAGTTGGGTTCATGCCTCTATTTAATCTGGGGGAGTGACAGAAACCTCTAAGGTTGTAGATGTGCTGTTGCCACTAGGGAGAAAACAACATTCTTGTGTCCTAGGACATTTGCTTTGTTTACTTTACGCACTTTGCTTAATGCAATTATCTGTTATTCGCAACTTAATACTCAAGGGGTCCTCGGATGATTCCCTGCGAGTGGATTATTAGTCATACATGTAGTTGGATTACGGTCTATGTATTTTGTCGTAATGCCCAGAGTGAATCTCATAGTGATCCTCATGACATATGTACGTTATCTTTATTCTATCAATTGCCCAAGTGTAATTTGTTTACCCAGCATTTTGTTATTTATCTTATGGAGAGACACCGCTAGTGAACTGTGGACCCCCGGTCCAATTTCCTTTACATTGCTTTACCGTTTACTATTACTCGCGCTGTTTACTTTCTTGCATACTATTATCCTTTTACCACTCAATACGCTCAATTCATTGTTTACAGCAAACCGGTGAGATTGACAACCTCATCGTAAGTTAGGAGCAAAGTTCTTGGTTGTGTTGTGTGCAGGTTTCACGTTGCTGTTGGGTGAAGATACACCAACAATATTTTTGGCGCCATTGTCCGGAGTGTCACGAAGCTAGCAAGCATCACCTTCTTAAGTTTGGTTCTTTCTCCTACTGGTTTGATAAACCTTAGTTTCATAACTGAGGGAAGACTTGCTGCTGTGCTCATCACACCTTCTCTTGGGGTTCCCAACTGGTCGGTCATCTACATCAACACCGCACCATCATCCCCAATCATGCACAAACATCCTTTGCTTGGTCTTTGTTGTGCATAGGTAAACATGGATATTATTGGTGGATGTGCTCCTGCAATTGGTTTCAATCGACAACTTCTACAATGAGAGCACATCAACAACTTTGTAAGGTGACCTCCTTCTACTCACAAAATCATGCCATAAATTTCAAGAATTGGCTACTCTTTGAGTGTTGTTTCGCTTTGATTGTGACCTTTGTAGGCCTCATGGAAGGTGAAGAAACATTGAAGAGTTGCCAAACCAATCTTCACAACAACGACCACATGGCAAACTCCAAGTACAAGCGCCTACATCTACCTCCCCTACATGATGATGTTGAGTCAACGTCGAGGACAACGTTCTTTGAAGTGGGGGGAGATGATACGGGGTTTCCTTCGGACAACACCACATCATGTGCATCAACAACATTATAACGACTCGGAAAATACCCCTAATTAGAATTGCTTGTTATTTTCTTTTTCGCATCATCGTGGCATCATGCATCATGCATCTATCATCTTGCATGTTTTTCTCAATTCTAAACTATTTTCTTAAAACCTATTTTATTATTTGGATCATATAGTTTTATAAATACCCTCCTCTTTTCTTATTTTGAAATAAAACCTGAAACTATAATATTTGCAAACCTTCAAAACTGTTGTGAGATAATAAATTAAGTTTTCAAAATTTTGTTAGAACCTGTTTGCAAATCCTTCCTTTACCTCTCTCTATTCCTTGATCTATTTCTAAAAAATTGTTTTGAAACGTTTTTGAAAGAGCCCAGCAACTCGGAGTTTCAGCTATTCGACCCATTTGCCCTCCCTTCCCGGTGGTCCATTTTTTCGGAAGTGAGAACATGCCTTCCTGAGTTGTCCTCTTTGTGTGGCAAGCACGCAGAATGCGTGACCCCCTTCCTGCACCTTTTCCCCACCACGCCGGGCGCGGAGCCATCCTCTGCTTTATCTCGACGTGGAGCTCCCTCCTTCACGCAACCCCTTCTGCCTCCTCCTTTCTTTCTTCTCTTCCACGAAAGTCCCAGGAAGAAAGCCCCGAGCGCCGTCGCCTGTTCCGAGTCCTAGCCGTCGCCATGATCAACCCCGCGTCAAGCCGACGCCACCCAGAGCTTCGCCTCTTCCGCCTCTATCATACGGTGCAAGGAATCGATCCAGAATCAACTACAGAGACGGCCGCATCCTCTTCTTCATCTCCGGTCACCGGCGAAATCCGGTCGCCCCGGTCATCCCCGGTCTCTCCGACCATGCCCACAACCTCCCGGTGAGTTAGCCGTTCTTTTCCCCCTTTTTCCGACGAGCTTGGCATGTGTATTCGCCGTTCCCCACCTGACCCATACGCTCTCTCCATGGGCTCGAGCTCGAGCTTGCTGTGTTAGTTCCCACAGGTCCGCGTGCTTCTTCTGTAGCCGGTGGCCTCCTCGTCTGCGTCGTTCGCTGCTCCGGACAGGCCGATCGAGACCGCCTCCAAGATCCCTTCATCAACTATTGGCTCCTGTCGTCATCCTTGTCTCCATCAGTTTCGTCAGTCCAAGGCGCAGCTTCTTGTTCTGTAAACTAGTCTCGCCCCCTTTTTTCTGACAAGACAGTCGTTCAGTCTAGCTGGTTCGTTCCTTGTCATTGATTCAGAGAACCGGAGTACAAATTCCCTATCAATCAATAAATCCACTTTTTTTCTGGTTCAGATTCAGATTTGGCGTCCTTGCTGGGCTTCAGCCCAGTTCACCCCAAGGGAACCGCGCCCCGCGCGGCAGTTGCTATCTGGCGCCACTCAGCTCAGGTCCGGCCCAGTTTTCTGTTTTATTCTGAAAATTCCTGCAAATATACAAATCTTGTTTGATTCATATCTTTTGATCAATAACTCGAAATAAAAAGTATTTTATATGAAAATTTATCAGAAAAATGTGTAGAATCTGAATATGTCATCCATATACCTGTTTGCATCTTGCATCATATAATGACGTGGTAATTTGCACCCCACTTAATAAGTGACATATGGAGTATATTGGGATATGCCAAATATGGTTCCCCGCTTCATTTAATATTGTGTAGCTCACCCATACCTTGTCTTACCATGCTAACAAACAATTAATTGTCGTGTAGTAAAACAACTTGAACCATATATATGTGTGTCGGGGTTCCGATTCCGCTTAATTTGGATAAGTTGCATTGCATCATATTTGCCATGTCATGCATTCATGCTTCACATGATCAAGCCGATTCTTTTGCCGTAGTAGTAAGTGTTGCATCCGTCGTTTGTTGTAGCGTTTTGCTTCTTCGCGAATAGGACGCTTCGTGGTGATGTGAGCAACGACAAGTTCTTCGGGTGTTCTTCGACCATCTTTTCAGGCGAGCCCTTTTCTCTCTACCCATTTAACACTTTTGCTCTCGCTAGCTCTTTATTCTAGCCTTGTGTCGCGATGCTTTGTTCGAGTCACGTGTCCTATCCACCTGTTTATCCAAAGCAATGCCATAGAACCTTTCATATTTCCTATTAACCGTGTGCTTGTTGTTTGAGTTGGCCTTGCGAGTCGTAGGCATCTTCAGGTTGTTTGAGTTGTTTTATCTTATTGGGTTGGGAAGTTATCACATGCTCTACTTTATGGATATATGTTGTTGGAGATAATCATGGCTTACTTTAATGTTAATACTTAAAATTGAATTAAGCAGAGGCATCGGTGAGTCATTTTGCCAGTTTTACGACGGCTCACTTGTGTCCCCTAGGACCCCGAGATCGCATGAACTGTTCTGAGACTGAGCGCTCTAACCATACGTGGGTACGCTTCTGGGCCTCCCCTTGACACTGCCGGAATCTACATACTTGTCCAGTGGCCACAACTAGTTCGAGGTTTTCTATTTGTTTCTTGTCGAGCGTGCAGCTTGTATCTTATGGTCCTATTTTATTTGGGGGAAGCCCCAGAGTGCCTCGTAACCCCTTTGTTTCTGCACGCTCGTGTAGGTGCGGGACGACTGCAGGTGGGCACCCTCCCCAGAGCGAGGTTCCAGCCCACTATGCAGCGCCGGCGCAAATAGCTAAGTCCGTTCGGAGATTCGGCCGGACTCTCGATACGGGTTAAACTTAGTTAGGTGGCTTCCTGGACTTGTTTGTAGTGAAGGAGAGTGCGAGTCGTGACTATCCTGATGGCGCACCCGTTTTTATTAAGGGCGCGAGATTTGCCGGAAGGATTGATCGTACGTGTGGGTACATTTGGGCACCCCTGCAGGGTTAAATCTTTTCGAAAAGCCGTGTCCGCGGTTATGGACGACTTGGAGCTGTACTACTCGATCATAGAACAACTTGCACCTGCTATTTCAATACTAATAAACTTGTGAAGTAAGTTAGCACAACTACAACAATAACCTGCTAATAAAATTTGTCAACCGTGTGAGTGCCTTTGCAATTGCTTCTTCATTGGGTGCGAAGGGGCAATGTATTGGCTGGGTTATGATTGGTGTTAGTATCTAGATGTTTACCTTTATGCGCTCTCTTATCTTAATCTATTTAGACGGAAGTTGTAGTGTGTCTCTGTAGTATAGTTCTTTGTTGCCGCTAAGTCCACCTTATAGCCCGTAGGCGAGCACAGCTGAATTCCAGTCTCGCGAGTACGTGCCTCGGTACTCACCCTCGTTTTTTTCCCTTTTTCTCTTTCTCCCTCCTTGTTCGGCAACCATTGGCCCGACGATTTTGACAGGTATGGGAGCACCGACGTTAGCAAGGTTACCCTTCCGGCATGGCCTGGGCAGGGTTTGGACGCCATCGTTTATCTTCAGGCCTCTTAGGCCCATTTGTACTCTTGTCCGTACTCGGATACTATTTGCTTTATGTATGATTTGGATCTTTGTATGTATATTTGGATATTTTGACTCGTGGAGTCTTTGCAGTTATATTATATATTCTTTTGTGGGTTTCATCGTGAACTTGTGTAACTGTTGCTACTCGATTCCACCCGCATCACGTGCACGCTCCAACGTGCACGAGGCGCTTGGTGGTGCGTTTCCAAAGCGACATCATGTAGATTGTGGCTTGATCGCTATAATCTGCAAGGTGCCGGTTTTGGGGCGTTACAAACATCCACTCCCAAGTCCGACATCATCGAGGCGTGGAAGAGAAGGAAGAAGAAGAACCACCGGAAAGAAGCTTGGAAGCGCCGTAAGAAGAGGCGGCAGCTGAAGCTGGACCGGCTAAAGCCGGACCCACACCGGCTAAAGCCGGACTGAACATCGGCTATTGCCGGTCTCCCCGAGTCTACTCCGTTTGGGCCATGAAGCCACCTATGTCTTTTATCTCTTTAGTGACCAAACTACCCCTAGCTCATGGCTGCCTATATATATGGGTCACTCTCCCCCTCCCTAGGATAGACATGAATTGAGATAAGAATTGGCATGATGCCTCACCCCTTGTAGGAACCCTACTAGATCTTCCATCTAGAATCACCCTCCTTGTTTGGAGATCTTTTCTATTTGGGGAATTCTACCTTGATTTGGATCTCTTGCATACAATAGTGTGTAATTCTATCCAATTGATTGGTCTCTTCCCCACTTGGAATTCTATCCCTTGCAAGTCAATCTCTCACAAGGAATTCTACTCTTGGAGTCTCTTCCTTGTGATTCCATTGAGTTGGTGAATCAGGCCAACAAGGACAACCGATGTGTATCTTGTGTGTGATTTGCCTTCGATTTGTGTGTCGAGTTCATCGTTTTTATCGTATTCTTTGTGTTTATCCTCTTTCCCCGCCACAAATCTCGTGAATTCGTGAAGATCGGGCCACACCCAAGGTGTCAACCCCTATCACATCATCTATATTGGTTATTGGTGACTATCTTTCTTTTTCCGTTACTAGTGATATTGCGGCTATAAGCCTTTTCCCAGTAGTGCATAGATGTATCTAATGTGCAACCAGTCAAATAAATTGTAAATTTTTGGTTTGTGATCGTGCTTTGCAAAACAAAAAATTCTAGCACTTAAACCAAGATCAAGCTTGCAAGGAGGAGGCAACAGATTATGTACCTTGTTGATCAAACTACTAAAAGAGTATGTCGATGATGAGGTTGATATAATCATGAGTCGATTCCTGCAACTAACCTCGCTTAGTTGTGAGAATATGTATTATCCTTCTCCGACTCCCATGATCTAGTGCCGCATGTGCAACACCTCTTATGGTATCCACACGTATGAGTTTGGCATTGCCGCGTCGAACATGTGATCAAGTACATGGACGAAACAAAATATGTCAAAGAAGATCTGGTAGCACTTCTGCGTCACCGATGCAATCAGGGTAGAAGATGGGATCCCTCCGCGGGAGAGAGATGAGAGAATCGACAACAATGAGGCGATGAAGACAATGGCCGGTGGCAGCGTTCTGGCGGCATTGGGTGGCGGCGGTCCGACGGCGGCGGCTTGGTGGTGGTGGTGGTTAGGGATAGGGTTTTAGGCATGGGGGGTGCTCGTGTCTTGGATGCCCTAGGGCAGCCCCCTTCATATAGGCGGCCTGGCCCCACTTGCCCAAACCGACTAGGGGGAGTCTGAGTTCTACCTAAACTCCTCTCCTCCCAAACCGACTTAGGAAGGAGGTGGAGTCCGAGGTGGACTCCACCCTTCCAAGCCGACCTAGAGGAGGAGTCCTCCTAGCTAGAGGACTCCCCTCTCCTTGGTGCGGTGGACCATGGTGGGGCCCATGCGGCCCCAGGCCCATGGTGGTCCACCTCCGAAGTTTTACCTTCCGGCGTATTCCGAGCATTCCATAAATAAGCTGATTTGACCTAATTTTCTATCCACACCTTCCTATGTATCACCAATAGGGTTTCTGAGCCTTTCAAAACCATTCGTGATATAACGGAACTATTCTGAGACTTCCCCGAACCCCTCTCGGAGTCTCCCTCTCTTTGATCTCATACCAAACATATATTCAATAGATGTGAAACTCTTAAGTGTGTGACCCAATGGGTATGGATACATGTAGACATGTCCGAACACTCTTCCGCAACAATAATCATGTGTGTGCCCTTGAATCATCGCATCCTTGCATATAACACGAAGAGCCTGATCATGTGAACCGTTACAATATCAGTTAGGATTTCAGTTTACTTAGCGATACTTTGCACCATCCGAGATGAAACTGTACTATTGTATCTCGTTTCCTAGTGTGCTCTCTTTACTCTAACCATGCTATCACGATGTTGTTGTTGTGACTAACGACTTAGTCATGTGTCCGGCCACACGATGACGAACATCATAACACTAAGTGGACCCAGAGAGTATCTCTCCATTGTCGGAGTAGTAAATCCCAATATCGAGTTAATAGAACTGAAGCGTACTTTTCGAGTACTCCACCACACTTTAGTAATCAACCTTTGATAATATTAAGTGTAGCGAAAGAAATCTTTCGGTACCCACGTCTATTTCTCTCATGGTCTACCGAAGCATATAAGCGACAATGTCCTTCGTGATTAAAATACCAACAACATATTGATGGCTTAGTTTCATGGTATGTCAACGGGGTCTTGTCCAACACATTGTTGTCTCTAAACAATATGCTCCCACTTGTCATCAGCCACCTCGTAACAATTTACTTATGCCCATAGTCAGGAAAACAAGACTACCGGATAATATGCAAACTAATTTTAGAGGCAACTAGAAAGGTGGCCCTCAAAAATGCAAGGGCATCATCTGTAGCTTCCTGAATCTGCTTATAAAATAAAGTTACTATGTATAATATACATAAAACACAGAATTCTAAATAATAGGTTAACATAGGTTGCTCAATCATTATGGTAGGTTAAATATCACATGTTTGTGAAATATTTTAAATCATTCAGTTTATGGTGAGTAGTTATTACAAAGTATCTAAGCCACTCTTTGCATTGTCAAAATTTTGCAGGACATTTTATTTTTTCCTATGGATTTCCTTTGGATTATACTACCAAAATTTCTATGGTATTGGAAACCTAGGCCTAAACGCCAATCCCGTAGGATCAAAGAACTTTTCTTGTGTTCCATCAAAAAGACTATTATTGCCATTTTCAGTGTTTTTTAATTCTATAGTTTCACTCACAAAATTGTGTGTGTGCAAGTCTTGAATTTCTCAATCAAGCTATCCAAATTAGGCCATAAAATATGACGCCACATGGTTTATAATGTAGTTTTGTAACATAGGTATTTCTATTATCTATTTCTGTTTTCCTAATATTACCTAATCTTTAATCTAGGTTTCCTATTCTCTCAATAACACATACATAATGTGTCATCAATTTTATCATCCCATTGCACCACTAAATTCTTCCCAACCGAGTTTTAATATTCCTCGATAGCATTGTCATGCAAAAAATTCAAGTTAGTTATTCGTATCCATTTTGAACTAAGAAAACACCCAATTATCATCCGTATTGGGACAGAGTACGCACCACATTCACATTTGACAACATCCATATTCACACCCATATTGGTTTTTAAAATATGAAAACAGATGTGGGAAGAACACTATCTGGTCCACATTCGTTCTGTTTCTACACCTAGCCAGATCCTCCAAGAATAAGCTTGCTTGTTCTCTTATCTGGAAGAGGAGAACTTTCTCTCTTCCCCTGCTTTCAAAGTCTCCAAGGTGGCGAAGGAGGATCAGAGAAGAGATTGAGGTCCATATTGTGTTGGAGCACATACCCGGTGGCTACATGAAAATATCATCACTCCTGCTACCGCAGTGGCTTGTCGGTCGATTCCAACAGGCCAGCGAGTATGTTGGCAACCATTCTTGTTCTTCCCGGCATGATGCCAAAAGGGATGCAGTGCATCTCCAGCGTGGAGTCTATGACGAGGTGTCATGGAGGCCTCACGGCACCAAGGTGTTGCCTTTCCCGGTGAAGACGAAGCTCTGTTCATGTAGAGGATGATAGGAACCTAGTCGTGTTTTCCATTCGCTAGTTGGGGTACCCTTCGAAAGTGTTAGGGACCACTTTGTAAACTTCTATGTGTCATTGATCTTGTTGAAAGTGTGTACTACTGTAGCTTCATTGTCATTCAGGACCTCTCATGTGTCAAAAAAGACTAATTCTTTTGTCGGCAAAAATTGCACATGGATATGGAAAGCTCCCTCCTCATATAACTTGTCGTCGCTGAAGTTGGCATTGTCGTTGCATTCTCTGAACCGATAGAGTTTCATCTAACATGTTCACCAAGGTTTGTATGCCCATGTTTTGTTCTTTTTTGGAATTGATCTGTTCTATCATTGGATACCCCACATGCTTAGAATAATTTTCAAATCTAATTAATACTTGTAGTGATGTATTCAGAATTTTGATCAACCTGAGATGTGTGCACCTGCATGTTGAGGATGCTTAACCTTTTTATTTCTACCTGGCTAGGGTTATAATGGGAAATATACATATGCAAGGGAGGCATGAATACACCCTATTTGAACTATTACATGAAATTTTTTCTTTTCACAAGCTGATGCATTTAAGTTTGTCATTGTTACATTATTTTCTGAAATATTTATTTAGAGGTGATGAGTGATTTAAGCAAAATTGGCTTACCTATTTTGTTGGATCGACCGGTAATTTTTTCTATAATATAAGCATGTGCATATGTCACATGGAATTGTTTGAGGCCCACCATGGTAGTTTTTTTTTCTAGAACATATATGCGTGTACTTGCTTCACGTGAAATTATTGAGCCCACCATATTACGTAAATGAATAGCCGGTGGGTATTTTTTTTTCTTGAACAAATGTGCGTGTCACGTGAAAATTTTCCATGGCCCATCATGTTTCGTAGATTGAATCTGATAAGATATGCGATACAAATATGCACTATATATTCTTCAAAGCAACATGATGTATCTGAGCTCTTCTAGACTTTGTATGGTGCACGTTTTAGGGAGGATAGCAGTATTCTTTTTAACCTAGATTATACATGTGTTATCCAAGAGAGCAAATAGACTTTTTTAACGTGACGTGACATGGTGGCTACCAAATATATATGTTTGGACCAGAATTACGTAACACTGCTTGGGTAAATCTTAGCCATAGATTTTAGATCTAACAATTAAAATTTTATTGATGATGTGGCTTAATGTGGTATCTCAAAAACATAACCCCTGTATTATGTTTTTAGTATATAGTAGATATTAGGGAACTCTTTATTTTTTACTATTCCTCACGTGTAATAGGTTTTCCTCTAAATCTCATATTTGGAACCAACTAGTAAGTATGCACGTGCAATGCACGCATAATCTTAAAATTTTCTTCAACCAAATCAAATTTGTGAACAAGATAACTGTCACAATAACATCAGAAGGTCTAACATATTGCCACATGTTTCCTCCTCTTTGTAATCAGGCTTGGATTGGACGTATCTTGTTTTGTAAATCAAGGATATGGACAAAACATGATAGATCCGTCTAAATTACTTGAATAAGTTCAATATTACCATCAGTCGATATAACTAAAGAATAAATAAGTGAAAATACAATATTTGAATTGCTTACTTGCAAAGACTCTAGGAAGCAGCTGCCCAGCAGCTAATAAGAACCCAAAAAAAATAAGGCACATACCTGTGTGCATTGAAGAAAACTCAAGAGCGGTATCATTCTTCAAATCCTTTATGAGCAACCCAAATTCTTGGATCATATTACATAAAAATATATAAATAAGTTAATCTTTAGCGCATTTCAAATCGTTAGCATGGACATGATGCTCCGTCGGACGTTTTTATTTAAATTTGTGCTACATGGCAAGTAATTATGCATTACTACAGAGTATACTGAAAACTGACAGCTCGTAAGATCTGAAATACCTGCAACATACTTGTAGGAGAGGCACGGTCAACTGAAAAGGTGTGTGTACCAGCGGTGATGCCCTCAGGCGGTGCGCAACAACACGGGGTATGACAGGCAGCCTGATGACAGGGATCCGCCTCGCTGGAGGTTAGGTGTCGAGCCAAGATGATGCAACGACGGTGGCAGCCGGTGTCAAATCCTCGCCGGTCCCCCGTACTCTGCTTCCTCTCGGCGCTGTACATCGCTCCCCAGCGGCGTCCGGAGCCGAACACCAAACGATGTAGGCCACGCTGATATTGAACCGAAGACTGGAGCATGCATGGCTGGCGGCGGAGATCTAAGCGTGGCCTAGCGGCGGCAACCCGACCTATGTGCGGGAACTGTAGCGATCGGCTAAGGCAAGGAGAAAAAAAGGTAGGAAGGAATTAATGGGAATGGCAGGCGTGGACTTAGGAGATCATTACGTTTCCGGGTTTCTAGTTAGGGCCTTCTTTCCTTTGATTCAGCGTGCGGGTTTCAAATTTGTGTTGAGTGGACTCAACATTGAGGAGACGTGGGCCGTTTGATTGACGTTGGTTAATGGTTGAGATTGATTGTATCAAAACAAGTTTGTTCCTTTATAAGTAGTAGTAGAGGAGAAAAAAAGGTAGGAAGGAATTAATGGGAATGGCAGGCGTGGACTTAGGAGATCATTACGTTTCCGGGTTTCTAGTTAGGGCCTTCTTTCCTTTGATTCAGCGTGCGGGTTTCAAATTTGTGTTGAGTGGACTCAACATTGAGGAGACGTGGGCCGTTTGATTGACGTTGGTTAATGGTTGAGATTGATTGTATCAAAACAAGTTTGTTCCTTTATAAGTAGTAGTAGATAGTAGATTCAATGTGCGGGTTTCAAATTTGTGTTGAGTGGACTCAATATTGAAGAGACGTGGGCCGTTTGATTGACGTTGGTTAACGGTTGAGATTGATTGTATCAAAACAAGTTTGTGCCTTTATAAGTAGTAGTAGAAGTAGTAGATATACAGTTATAGCATGAAATACAAACATTTAATTATGAACAAAAGAATATGAATAATACAACTTTATAATTGCCTCTAGGGCATATTCCCATCAAAATTGGTTCCTTTTGTTTGCTAAAGACAATATTATTTCGACATGTCCATATGGACAAACACAAAGTTGAAACACCAATGTGTATTCTAGCTTTAACATTCTTTTCAATCCGATTTAACTAAATCCCAAACATATTGGTAATATTTGGAGGTGGGGGTATATTATATGCGAAGTAAATCATGCACCCGATAATGCGAGCAAAAGGACAAGAGCGAAACAGGTGATGTACCATCTCCATTTTGTCACAAAAACAACAATTGCTACATCCCTTCCATTATCTTTTGTTAACAACACTTTACCACGAAGAAACCACATGATTTTTTAATATTAGGAGGTACTTTTAGTTTAAATATATATTTGTGTAAGAACCATGCATCCTCGTTCGTTAAATCGAGATACATAGACTTGACGATAAAAACACAAATTTAGCGATATTCCAAACAAATCTATCTGGCTTATCCGAGAGGTGAACAACAAACAATCTTTGCCACAAATGCAACCATTCATTCGACATTCAGTGGGTTATGTGAAAGAACATTTGCAACCAAGACATTCTTCCTTCGTGCGATGTTATATAATGAAGGATACAGATAAGCAAGTGATGTATAACCTAGCCAAACATCCAAAAATGAACTATCGCCCCATTACCAACTTTATAGTAACGTCTACCAGAAACCTCATTCTTAACCCGCATTGGTCCTTTCTAAAAAGGTGAGTATGTAGGTTTTTCTTCCGCTTGCAATAGAGTTTTGTCGTTGTTGAGATGCTTATTATGAAGGAACTCTTGCCATATTCCTTCATATGTTAAAAGTTTAATAGCCATTTGCTATGTAAACATTTATTTATTTTAATTCAAGGACCTCAACACCCAATCCGCCTTGGTCCTTTGGGCGACATATGATGCTCCATTTAGTTAATCAATATTTCCATTTAGTATCATGAGTTTGCCAAAAAAAATCTTGTCCCAAAAAAATCTAAGCGCTTCCTTACTCCTTTATGTATTTCAAGAAATGAAAGCATGAACCTAGGCAAACTCGTTAGGACCAAATAAGTACTAAACGGTCACCATATGAGTGAAACTTGCTTTGACAACATCCTAGTTTTGAAACAAATGTGTTTTCAACCGGATTCCATTCAACATTATGAATTTTTTATGATGGATTAGTATGCCAAGACAGAAAATCTTTCGCATTTCCAAAAAAGAAAATCTAGCTCTCTTATGATTCAATTTTGAAGCCTAAAAGTTGCTAAAAAATACACAATATTAGCAACCTTTTCCAAATCATGTCCATAAAAAGTATCGTATCAACAACCTGATGTAAAATAGACCCCCCTCTACCAAATGAGGTGTAAGGCTTCTTACTTGATGGTCATCTTTTGCTCTATCAATCAAGATTGACAACATATCGGCGACAATGTTGACGAGCATCGGAGATAATGGGTCACCATGTCGGAGTTTATGTCTAGTTTGGAAATAATGGCGCAATACCTGCTATAGAAAAGTCCATTTAACTTTATTGTAAGCCTTTTTAAATAAATTTTGAAAAGTACCCCATCAAGTTTGTTACGATGTAATTCATGAACGGTTTCATGCAAGACCACCACACTTTTAAGAATGTGTCAGCCGGGCATAAACACCGTCTGAGTAGGTCTAATCATCTTTTGGGACCAATATGTAATGCGATTAGTAGCTACCTTTGTAAAAATCTTGAAGCTAACATTTAGATGACATATTGGTCTATATTGTTGTATTTGAAGTTTTGAACCGAATTTTCTTTTTCTGGGGAGAAGAGTGATCACTGCAAAAAATTAGTTTGTAAAGTGGTAGTTCTCCTTTTTCTAATTGGCCAAACAATGCCATCAAATCACCTTTGACAACCTCCCAAATTTTTTGGTAAAATACCGCGGGAAAACCATGAGGCCTGGGCGCCTTGTTGAGCTTCATTAAGAAATGTCCTGCAAGACTTCTTTCTCACTGAAGTCAGCTATTAGAAGAACATTTTCTTCATGTGACGGCCGTGGGATATCGTCAAATCGTTCCTCCATCAAAGAGAAAGAATTACAGACAGGGTCACCAAAGAGTTTTTTTTAGAGTATTCAGTAATAGACCTTTAAATTGTCTTCCCCCACAATAGTTGCTTCTTCTTGTTCTAATCAAAATATTTTTTCTCCCTATGTTTTCCATTTGCAATTAAATGGAAATACTTTGTATTGTTTCCCCCTTCTTGTACATGATGCTTAACTTTAGCCCACTGAGCCCATTTGGTCTCTTCATCGCGCCTTAGTTTATTCAGACGCTCATTAGCATCCCTCAAAGCTTCCTTCTCGTATGTACTAAGAGGATTAGATTCAGCCTTTATGTTCAAATCATCAATAATGGACAATAATAATTATTTTTCTTTTTTATATTTTTCACTCCGATTCCACCTTCCTAGGAGAGAATGTCTCCTCCCTTTCGACCGTGGCTAGGGTTTCTTCCCCGATAGTGCCGCAGGCGGGTTCGATGACACGGGGAGAGCCCTAGCCCCAGCCACTGCGAGCCCCACTGACAGTACTTGCTTATGTCCAAGAAGAACATATACACTAGCACTGGCCAGACGCATGGACTCTCCACTAAAAAGAGGAAAATAAAAGAACAGAAAAATGTGCGTGAGTGCAGCACAACGATCATACTTCACAAGGATCTTAATCCCAATATGCTTGTCTCCGTCTAGACACATGCATTTTTTGACAAGTATTTTAGTCCGAACATAACATTTAGTCAAATATATGAGGTGGTATATTTCATTCGAAATCTATCCCTTTTGTGCATGTATTGATTGATGCAGGCAGCTATAGACGGTGCTAATCCAGTGGCTTTACAGAAATATGAGTTCTAGTCTTCCACAGTGAATGGAATACATGTCACGAAACTGGACAGCTAAGCAAATCAAGATGAACCCTTGATGAAATGAAAACTAGCAGGCGCCTTTTTGTGCATACGAAAGTTATGAACACGCGCGGGTACCTGTAAATCTATACCAATGGTAGACTGTCCGTGTTTTTCTAGCTTAAAAAAAAGAAGTTATTGTAGGATTACCGAATAAGCATGCATATTTAATCTAGAACAAACATTTACAGGCAACCAGCAGTAGATTACTGAAAAAGCAACTTCACGAACAGCTTCGGATCAGCTAATGTAACTACTTAACAATTCATGCATGGGGATACCTGAAGATGGAGTACAGAACTGTCAAGCCCAAACAATAAGCCGGCCAACAATTAATACTAACCTGATAAGGCATAGGAGAAACGAAATGCACACAAGAAATGACGCTAACAGATGAACCAAATTGAAGGGAGGATCGGCTACTAGCTTGCTGCTGGAGCACTGCTGCTAGCGAACTATCTCATATTGCTCCTGCATTGACGGATCATAGCTTCAGGGACAGGTCGATCATCTCATCGGCAATCTCCTCCTTGCTCCCCCCCACAGCCGACGAGGCTCCAGCTCCCGGACCACCCGCGACGACGACGTGCTGACGCTGACGATACATCCAAGCGTCGCTGGGTCCGGCATCTGGATCGGCGGAGCGCAGCGGAACGCCGTCTTCGTCGTCGACGGCGCCCTTACCTTGCTGGTCTCCCGGCGCCGCCGCCAGCGACAGCGTGGTGGCAGTTTCCCGGCCGCGCCTGGCCAGGTTGCGCTGCAGCTTGTGCGCGTTCTGGTGGCCGCCCAGCGCCTGCGAGCTCCTGAACTTCCTTGGGCAGTAGCAGCAGGCGAACACCGCCTGGAACCTCGGCGGCGACGACTGCGACCGCTGCAGCGACAGGCTGAGGTTGAGCCCCTCCTGCTCCCTGTCCATCCCGGCCATCCCCATCCCCATTCCCATCCCCATCCTCATGTCCATGCCACACAGACGGCGCCGGGCGACAGGCTAGCTACCTCAGGTACAAAATGACACTGGAACTGGATATGGAAAATGTGGCAATCAATCACACAGGCGAAGCTCTCTCACACGGGGAGGTGAGGTGACCACGATATATTATGGCGCGGCCGGGGTGGATGTGGGGCTCTCCGGTCGGAAACATTTTGCAGTTAAAACCAGCTACTAGTATGAAAACTGACGGCACTCGAATGCAAGGAGCGTCTCACTGAGTGCCTGAGACGCCGCATGCATGGTTGCCGAGGATAGTTAATCCCCGCCACTCTTTCCTGGCCAGTCCTCTCGCGATCAGTGACCACCCTACCCATCTACATGTCCCCGTTCCGTCTCCGCGATAGAGCTAGTTTAGCCTTTCACCTCGGAACTGTTCGATGTGTATGTGCATGCTACTGTGCTGGCTGCGCTCGCATGCAGCCGCGGTCCAGCACGGGTAGCCTTTCAACATGGCCGATGTCCTATTAGGGATGCACTATATTGATCTATCTAACTATAGCTTGCAGCTGTTACAGCCAGTACGCATCAAGCCACCTGATCGAACCGTGTAGAGACTTGCATCGATCATTGCATGCATGTCTGGTCCATGTCTCTTCCCGGACATGTTTTCTGTTATTTTTTCCTGGACATTTTTTTTTTCGAAATGGGGAGCGAAGCCCCGGCCTCTGCATCAATCGATGCACACAGCCATTTATTGCATTATTCTTCGTTTCAGAGTTTCAGTAGTGTACAAATTATAAATCACACAGGGTGTATATAAAGATTAACCAGCGAAATATAACGCGCTTAAGCATCTTCAATTCTTCTAGTAAGCCGCCAGCCACCCTGGTTATAGATAGCCCGAGCAACCATCTCCAGACGGTTGCATCCAAAATCCATATGTACGCGTTGTGTCTCCGGTGACAGGAAAGACCATTCTCAGGTCCAATAGGTAGCCATACGGATAACCTGTAAGAAATGAGCAGTTCCAGTTTTGTTAAAGACCATATCATTTCTACAATTCCAAAGAGCCCAGATTAAAGCACACACGCCTACATGAATTCGAGCTTTAGTCTGCTTTTCAACTCCATTTAGCCAATTTCCGAACATATTCGTAACATTGGTAGGTGGAGGGATATCAAAAGTAAATTGAACTACTCTCCAAATAAGACGAGCAAAGGGACATGCGAAAAAGAGATGGTTAATAGACTCCTCAGAGTCACAAAACGCGCATTTTTTACAACCAGTCCAACTACGCTTAGCGAGGTTATCTTTTGTAAGAATCACTTTTTGATGTAAGAACCACATAAATATCTTAATTTTTAGTGGAACTTTCATCTTCCAAATGTATTTTTTAAGAAAAACCGTATGACCATTCATTATATCCACATACATAGATTTAACAGTGAAGCATCCCGACTCTGTGATTCTCCAAACAAATCTATCCTCTTCATCCGTTAAGGAGATTCTCATTAATCTACGTACTAGTTGAATCCAAGTATCCCATTTGTTTCCGGTTAAGGCTCTTCTAAATTCTATATTTAGTGGAGCAACCGAAAGAACATCTGCAACTATTTTTTTTTCGTCGCACAATGTTAGAGATGGATACTGAATAGCTAGAGGAAGATCACCAAGCCAAGTATCCTCCCAAAAACGAGCCATGTGCCCATTTCCAATCTTGAAAGAACCTCGACTAAAGAAATCTTCTTTGACTCTCATTAAACCCTTCCAAAACTGTGAGTCAGTAGGCTTAGCAGTCACTTGTGACGTTTTCCCATGAAGGTATTTATTGTGCAACAGCTCTTGCCACACTCCCTCCTAATTTAAAAGCTTGAACAACCATTTACTGAGCAAGCATTTGTTCTTTATATCTAAAACCTCAACCCCTAGACCCCCTTGGTCTCTGGGTCGGCATACGATGTTCCATTTTGTCAATCTGTATTTTCTTTTATGCTGGTCGCTTTGCTAGAAAAAACGAGATCAATAAAAATCTAATCTTTTCATTACCCCTTTAGGTATCTCAAGAAAATAAAGCATGAACATCGGTAAGCTTGTTAGGACGGAATTATATCCACGTATGAGAGTAACTTGCTTTGCCAGCAGCCCAACTTTTTCTCAAATCGGTTTTCTACTGGATTCCATTCCTTATTAAGCAATCTTCTGTGATGGATTGGTACCCCTAGATACCTAAATGGAAGATCCCCAGCTTCACACCCGAATATGTGTTTATACTGGGTCTCCATCTCTTTTGCCTTTCCAAAACAGAAAATTTCACTTTTATGAAAATTAATCTTGAGGCCTGAGAGCTGCTCGAAGATACAAAGAATTAATTTCATGTTTACAGCCTTTTCTAAGTCATGTTCCATGAATAAAATTATATCATCGGCATACTGTAAGATAGACACTCCTCCATCCACTGGATGAGGTATTAGTCCACCTACATGTTTTCTAGATAACGAAATATTTCTTCTTGTTTATTACAACCGCTTCAAAATTGATGGAGCAAATTTTATTTTGTGGAAATTCCGTGATGTATTAGTAATCACCAACAACAGTATAAACAACCTAAAAGTAATAAATAACAAATAGTTATTTGGACCACCTAGCGACGACTACATACACTAGCTAGCACGGCCGCCGCCGTCCTCGCCCCTCCATCACCGGAGCCAGCAAAAGCTTGTTATAGTAGAGCTTGTTATAGTAGAAGTAGTCATGCTAAGGCCGCAAAGGACAACCACACTAGAGCAAGGAACCATCACCAACGATGAAAACCACACCAACGAACAAGATAATCGACCAGCTGTTAGAAAATCTGTCAGACAAATGACTCCACGCGCCCTACATTGGCGCTAGATGCACCACCAGAGCCAGGATAGGGTGGAGAGGATCTTATTATAACTTCAAGTTGTATTCGCCGCTTCACCATCTAAAAAAACACTGAAAATAGCCTAAACAAAGAACAAAACCCTCCTACCATCGAGGGGCCGTGGTCCGCCACACCTCAAGGCCGTAAGGCCACCAGAGGTGTGTTGGACCACTGGTGTGGCTGGTGAGAGGAACGAAACCCTAGATGGGTTTGAAACGCCTCACGATCACGTTTTTGCTAGCCTTGTACATATCGGTTTGGTATCAATTGTCAATGGAGCAATCTAATGCAAATAAAAATGTTCATTTTTTGTGAAAGTAGATCAAAATGTTTGCATTTTACAGTTTAGAATAATCCATGGCCAGCTGACAACTATCATCGAGTTGCACTTGTCAGATGGTGTTAGGGTAGCAAAGATCGGTCTTTTGGTTGCATTGTCTAGAGCATGCAATTCTATATGGTATGAGAGCCAAGAGGCCATGAGTTCAAGGCCTCGCTGGCATAATATAAAATAAAATATTGCATCCCACTTTTGGTCCACATTTAGGCCTGAGGAAGCCACATGTGAGGGGGAGTGTTGAAGTATAAATGTATTACCTAGTCTCTTCCATCATATCAGTCTTTTGGTTGCATTGGCTAGAGCATGCAGTTCTACATGGTATCAGAGCGGCACGCTCATTGACCTAGCCGCTGCCCACGCTTCTGCATCATGCCGCCCCTGGGGAGATCGATCTCCATGATCTCCGCCAGGGGCCGCGCCACCCGTACTAGGGTTCGTTCATCGATCGGTTGATCGGCAGCCCTGCAGTCTTTTTCTCCGCCGGTCGCTTGACCAGCGTTTTCTTTTTTGGTTTACCGATCTTAGATTGGATTGAGTCGCCCACCGTCACCGTCATCCCGTGCCTCTACTCCGACAACGGCATTGACTCCGCGTCGGCGGTCTCCATCGCCGGTCCATCTTCGTTATCATCGTCCGGGACTCCACCGACAACATCGCCATAGATTTCGATCTGCGCACCGCCATCCATGCCATGGTGCGTACTGCATCGCCATCGCTCTGATCAACTGATCTAGCGCACATTTACGCCAAGCACGTCCCTGAGCACTCGTCTACCACTGAACGAGCATCGGGCTGCCGCTATGTAACCCTTTGGGCCGCAACGCCGCCGCCTTTGGTCCAAGCCGCTAGCTTCCAACACGCCTTTCTAGGCGTGAACATTGCTGGTGGTCATGGCGCTGCACCGACTCGCGCCCTGCAGCTACGCCGCCCCTTCGGGGTGTCGCGTCGCTACATACAGTCATCTATGCCATCCCAGCGCACCGATGTCTCATGCTGCCGCCGCGCCGCCTCCCTCTGCGCGGGTCACCAACGTCCGCGCATGGTCTTCTTCACACCGCCGGGTCCTTCCTCTCCTACTTCAAGCACCACCGCCGCGCTTTCTCAGGCAACCTACATGGCCACTTTTGGCCGGTGCAGGTCTTTCCAACTATCCCCCTAATAGTCTAGGCGTCCAGCATGACCCCTCTTAGTCGCCGCCGGTTTCCCCGCCTTCTATGTCTTTGTCCACCATGCCTTTGTCGCCAACTTCATCGTCTTCATCCCTGACTACATCGTCTACTCTGGCAACCGCAGACTGCATCCGCACTTCTCTCTCTTTTCCACTCCGCGACTCACAACCGACACAGAGGCCTCCTCTGCTAGTCCCTCTGACATTTGCGCAAGGTTAATTATGGTTCCTACCCTCGGACGCCCGGTATTGGCAACACCAGGCCGTGCCTTCATCCTCGACATGTTCCCAAGTCTGGTAAGCTCGGCGCAGTGCCTCGTCTTCATCGGCTTCGACAACGTCTTCTTCGGCACCGAGTACTGATACGTCTCAAACGTATCTATAATTTTTGATGCTCCATGCTTGTTTTTACACCATTTGCCCAATGTTTCGTTACACTTCGTGACACTTTTATGCATTTTCCGGAACTAACCTATTAACAAGTTGCCACAGTGCCAGTTCCCTGTTTTCTGCTGTTTTTGTGTTTCAGAAGTGATACACAGGAAATATTCTCGGAATTGGACGAAACAAGTTCCAGAAGTCTTCTTTTTCCCGGAAGCTTCCCGAAGACCGAAAGAGAGCCGGAGAGGGGCCAGAGGCCGCCCTCACACATAGGTGGCGCGGCCCAGGCCCTGGCCGCGCCACCCTGGTGTGAGGAGCCCCTGGCTGCCCCCTGACGATGCCCCTTCACCTATATAAAGCCTCGGGACAGAAAACCCTAAAGGAGGCGACAATTTTCTAGAAAGAGTTCCGCAGCTCCGCCGCCATCGCCGACGAATTTCGGGGGACAGAAGTCTCTGTTCTGACACCCTGCCGGGACGGGGAAGTGCCCCCGGAGCCATCTCCATCGGTCTCCATCGCCGTCTCCACCGTCTCCATCGATCTCACCACCATCTCCATCAACCTTGCTGTCTCCTATGATGAGAAGGGAGTAGTTCATCCCCGGGGCTGAGGGCTCTACCGGTAGCTATGTGGTTCACCTCTCTCTCCCATGATGTGATCTTTATGTGATCGTGAGCTTTGTATCATGTTGAACAAGTAGATGTTATTATTCAGATATTATGTGTACTCTAGTGGTGTTATTAAAGTAATCTATTCCTCCTGCCATGGTGTAACGGTGACAGTGCGTGCATCATGGTGGTACTTGGTCTAGGCTACGATCGTGATCTCTTATGGATTATGAGAATAATTATCGCTATGATAGTATTGAAGTGATCTATTCCTCCTTTCATGGTGTAATGTTGACAGTGTGTGCACCGTGTTAGTACTTGGTCTAAATTGCAATAATATTTATCTTGAGTTGTGATTCGATTTGGATATCTCTATGAGTGGTGTTTGTCAAGTACTTGATGAACTTTGAGGAGTGCTTCGTAGCCCTACGCAATGATTAGTGTTATTCAATAGGAGAGTAATTCAGAGTACCATAGTGAAGAGAAGTTATTTATTTGTTCAATTATGTTATATTGTTGAGAGTGTGTCCACTAGTGAAAGTATGATCCCTAGGCCTTGTTTCCAAGCTTTGCACACCGTTTACTTGCTGTTTTGTTACTTGTTTGCTTGCTGCCATTTTTATTCCAGATTGCATTTACTACTTATAATCATCCATACCACTTGTATTTCACTATCTCTTCGCCGAACTAGTGCACCTATACATCTGACAAGTGTATTGGGTGTGTTGGGGACACAAGAGACTTTCTGTATCGTAATTGCAGGGTTGCTTGAGAGGGATAGCTTTGACCTCTTCCTCCCTGAGTTCGATAAACCTTGGGTGATCCACTTAAGGGAAACTTGTTGCTGCTCTATAAACCTCTGCACTTGGAGGCCCAATAAGTGTCTACAAGAATAGAAGTGCGTAGACATCAAGCTCTTTTCTGGCGCCGTTGCCGGGGAGGTAAGGTAAAAGGTACTCGCATCCTCCTGTGTGAGTGCTCGGAGTTATTTCCTTTAGATTCTGCAATTACATCTTTTTGTTTCTTGTTTTTATTTTCACTAGTTAGGCTTAATGGAAAATATAGAGTTCTTTAGTCTTTTTCCTGAGTTTAGATATGAAGTGTTTGAAGAGAAAATTGAAAAACCTTTGGAGCTTAATTTGCATGCTAATAGTTTTGTTAGTATGAATGCTTTGAACACTGTTTTAGAAAAGTCTAAGCTTGGGGAAGCTGGTTTTGTTATGCAAGATATTTTTAGTTCCCCAGCTTTAGTGGAGAAAGTTTGCTCTGATGATAATTTATCTCCCATATGTGATGTTTCTAATGATGCTTGTGCTCCTCATCCTTTTAAAATACCTATGAAGATTGTTGAACGTGTTAGGAATAACTGCTATTTAGGAGATGGAACTGTCTATCCTGGTGATCATTTGCTTTTTATACATGAATTATGCGAGTTGTTCCAGTGTGCAGGTATTTCAATGAACCAAGTTAAGAAGAAGCTATTCTCTTTTTCACTGAAAGGCAGAGCTGAGGAATGGTATAGAACACTAAAGGATGGTCCATCTATTGGCTGGGAGGAAATTGTACCTCTCTTTTATTCTAAATTCTATCCTCCAAGTGAGATTCATAAAGATCGCAATCAGATATATAATTTTTGGCCTCATGATGGAGAAAGCATTGCCCAAGCGTGGGGAAGATTGAAGTCACTAATGCTCAAATGTCCTATTCATGAGCTTCCCCATAATATTGTTATTAATAATTTTTATGCAAGGCTTTCAGGATATTACAAGGACTACCTAGATGCATGCTTTGATGGGTCTTTCACAAGCAAGGATGTTGACACCAAGTGGGATCTGCTTAAAACAATTCAAAACAATATTGAAGGTTGGGATAGCAACAAAGGTAAAGGATCAGGTATGAATTACGAGTTTGATTGCATTAAGTCTTTTGCTAAAACTGCTAATTTTCAAGAGCTTAGTGCTAAATATGGTCTTGATCCTCAAATTATGGTTGATTGTTATAAAGCCTTTGCTTCCCATATGAATGTTCCTAAAGGAAATGGGGACGTGTATCATGAACCTTTTAAGGACACTTGCATAGAAAGTGATCTTGTTATTGATGATTGCAATAAACATGCTCAAACTTCTAAAAGTCCTATTTCTTATAAGCATGTTAATTTTTGTGGAGTACATAAACCTTGTGAACAGAGTTACAACAAGGAAGATTATTGTGTCCACCATGCAAATGAAGAAACCCGAATGTGGTACAAGGATATAGGTGAGATCGGTAAAAAGGTTTGTGAGCTTTATCCTTTTCTTTGCAAACATTGCGATGACATAGGTCATTTTAATTTCCAATGCTCAAGCCCTAATAGTTACTCTTCTAGTACCCTAAGTTTGTATTGTGATGACAAGATTACTCCCAATCAGCATGATGAGCTCACTTTGTTCTTGGCGTGTGAAGAGATATCTAGAAAGATTGTTTTGATAGATATGAATGATGTTGATATTAATAGCACCCTTCGTGGTTGTCGTCTCTATTGTGCTAAAGATTGCCTTGCAAATACTTACATTCAAAATCTTATAAAACTTGATATTTTGCCAAGCTATGACAGGACTGATAGATGTTTTTATCTTATTAATAGAGAGGAGGAATCCTCCAAAGTTTCTTCTGTTGTTTCTGTCAGCAAACCAGATTATGTGGAGAAGATGCCTTTCCCTCCTAGAGAATATGTGGAGAAGATGCCCTTCAAGTCTCTCCATCCTAAAGGAGAAAGTAAGAAGAGTATGAATAAGAAGAAGAAGAAGAGGAGTAAAAGGCGAGAGGAAACGGTATCTTCCCCTAAGCGTTATGATCCTGCTATAGATTATGATAATTCTGATTGGGATGATGTTCCTATGCCTGTTACCTATGTTAGTGATCATGATTGGGAAAAGCACTCTACTTTTGATATTGAAAATCTCTTTGGTACCAATTCTAAGGTTAATAATTGTTGTACCATTAGTGCTATCCATGTTTCTTCTTATGATGATATGTTTGATGAATATGCTTTGAGAAATAGTTGTTCTGTAGCTTGTGATGATACTAAACCTCTAGTTTATGATGGTTATGATGATGGGTATAATATTTTCAGTTCACCTACTATTGAGGATAAGATTAGTTATGATTACAATATGCCTCCTATTTTTGATGACTATGGTGATGAGAATAATTATTCTGTTGAGTCTGCTCCTACTACTATTGTTCATGTGGGGAGTATTAATCCTTTTATGCATGTGGCTCATGATAGAGATGCTTTATGTGATAGTTATATTGTTAGTTCTATTCATGATACTACTAAAAGTTATTATGAGAGAGGGAAACATGGTTTGAAGGATCTCAACAATATTGAGTTTCCCCTCTTTATGTTGCAATTCTTGAAGTTATACTTGTTTTGCCTTCCTATGCTTTTTGCTTTGCGCTTTCATGACTTGTCTCTTTACAAGACTATTTTTTATAGGAAGTGGTTTAGATTTAAATGTGTTCCATACTTGCTTTTTGATGCTCTCTATTGCCTCAAGCTCTTATATGGCGCCTACATGAGCATCTTTGCAAATTACTGCGCCTAGCTCAAAGGCGTTAAAGAAAAGCACTATTGGGAGATAACCCATTGTTTTACTTTCAGTACTTTTTCTTTTATTTGAGTCTTGGAAGTTATTACTACTGTAATAACCGCTCCTTATCCTTTTTATTTCGTTTTTGTGCCAAGAGAAGCCTCTAATTTGAGTGAGGTAAGATTTGGGGATGTTGCTGTCCTGAAACAGTTTTCGGTGCTGCATCGTAAAAATTCGTGAAAATTCTATGTATATCTTTTGGACCTGCGATTTCTTGTGCATATGCCCCAGGTTATATCCAAACTTTAATTAGTTGAACACTTTTTGATTTGAGCAACAGAAACCCCTCTAAAAATTCGACCTTTGTCAGGTATTCTGTTTTGACAGATTTCTGCCAATATTTGTGTTTGCCGCTTTATCGCTTTCTTTTTGAGTTCTTTTGATCATGGAACTTTTGGGGAAGTTGCTACAGTAGTATATGCTATATATGTGGTGGTTTTGTGTTGAAATCTGAACTGAAAAAGGTTGATTATATGTTATGCATACACTAATGTTGCTAATAGATTTGTGTTTAGTTTTGTATGAAGGAAGTTTTCAAGTGTAGGGATTGGAGAATGATGAGATGAGATGAAGAATAGATAAAAGCTCAAGCTTGGGGATGCCCATGTCACCCCAAGAAATATCCAAGAGGTACAAGCGTCAAAGCTTGGAGATGCCCCCGAGGCACCCCTTCTTCATCGGCAAAAATCAGGTCACCTTTCAAGACACTATATTTTTATTGCTTCATGCATTATGCGTTTTTCTTGGAGCGTCAGTTGTTTTTTTTTCAGTTTTCTTTTGTTTTGTTTTCTGCAATAAATAGTTGGATCACATCATGTGTTTGGATAGAGATATGCTTCACTTTTCATTTGCCAAGAACACTCCGTTTTTCACTCTTATCGTTTCAACGAGTGTTCTCTTTTTCTGCTACTGCGTGTAGCTTTCGTTTCTCGCCTTGATTTGCGTTCAGACCTTGTCATATCTTTTCATCAAGGTGTATTTTTGCCTCTGATCTTTATTGGTTTTCATCAAAAGGGGTGTCTTTAAAAATTTCAAATGGTGTTGGAAAAGAGAAAAAGCTTTATGCAAAATAGTGGTACAAGAAGGAGCTTGTGTAGACTGCGGCTTAGGCTTTTTCATGTCATGCTTGATATCTTTTTGATAGTATGCTTAGTGGTTTTGCTGTAGCATGACTTGTCTCAAATAACTGAGATTGCTTAATGAGCCTTTGAAAAAAATCATGCGTTGTTTTTAATTATTTGGAAGCATTATTTTGGTTTTCTCCTTGATGCTTTATTTGGGTTGACTTGGCGCATGCTCACACATGTTAGACTCATCCAAAGTCGCCAATAGCCTTCATGATCATTTAGTTTTTGACTTTTGATGCCATCTTATGCTTCTTTTAATGTCGCTTTGTCGCTTTGCATGATTATGGCCATTATTGCTCTCTTAGTTGGTCGCTCCCAGTCTTTTGCTAGCCCTCGCCTTGTACTGAGTATGAGCTCTACTCGTGCATCCAACACCTTAAAAACCAAGTCTTCCAAAGTGTCCACCATACATACCTACTAGCAATTTGCTATTCCAAGTAAATTTGACTTGCTTTTATCTTCTCTTCAAATTAAACTCTTACCAGTGTTATGCGAAATTCGGTCAGTAAAGCTCTCACGAACCAGAAGGCACACTTTACTTTTTCCTGTTCTTAAAAATTTGACATTGTGGTCTCTTATGTTGAGTTGTTATGCTTGCAAGTTGTAAGTTGGAGACTAGCCCAGCCATGCAGTCATGGGCAAGCTTTCAACATTGCACTTCTTATTTGAGTTGATATCGTGATCTTTTGTTTATGGATGCCCGCGGTGTGAAATGAATTGGGAATCTTGTGGGGATCATGGAGTTTGTATATGTGTTAGGGAAACGCCGGGCCGCTAATCTAAGCCATGCATAATTCATGGTGGAAATTTGCACCATACCCATGGTGAACATTCGACGACGCATCTCACAATAAAAAGCTAAACAAATGGCAAATAAAAGAGATGTCGAGGTGTTCATTGTCTGCTTGTCCTGTCATTTTGATGTGGGCTTGTTCCATGTCATCGGGCACGGAGGTACCCCATTGGCAGTTCTCGATGATACATATATACTTACAATGACAAGAGCCTTGCTTGGGACTCTAAGTAAAGTAGCATGAGGTTTGGGTACTCGTATTCACGGGACACGAGGTTTTCAACTTATGATTTGTCAAGCATATGCTTCATAATTGTTCTCGCATTAACTTTAACCATTCAAGATGCTTATGATGGGGCAATGAGAGCTCAAAGCCGGTAAGTAACATAATTTTTGAAGGTTATAAAACTTGCAATCACTGCTTCCCTCTGTGAAGGGCCTTTCTTCTACTTTTATGTTGAGTCACCACCTTCTATCTTTATTCACCGTAAGAGAGCATAGTTGTCATTCTGAGTATAATGTGCATTGTCCCAAAGTTTTCATTGATTGATTCATATTGTTGGTTTCACTTGTTCTTAAATTATTTGTATCTAGTCGCCCTCTTAAACTTGAAGGTGTCCTATGCATTTATGTTTTGCTCTCTATGAAGGACAAGTTGAAAACCATTTGTATGTTTTTCCTTATGATTTGAACACACGTTTGACTTTCATTATTTCATTTTCATGATCTTTTGTTTGTGTTCATTTGCATGTTTACAACATGGTTGCTAAGTTTCTTATTGTCAAGATTATATCTTCATGCCCATGTTTTAAGTTCTTATGATCCCAGCTCACAAATGCTTACATATATGATCAAGATTGTGTAGGTGCATGTCACCTCAAAAATTATTCTTTTGTTATCACTTACCTACTCGAGGACGAGCAGGAGTTAAGCTTGGGGATGCTTGATACGTCTCAAACGTATCTATAATTTTTGATGCTCCATGCTTGTTTTTGCTAAGTGTAACGAAACAATAGGCAAATGGTGTAAAAACAAGCATGGAGCATCAAAAATTATAGATACGTTTGAGACGTATCAAGCATCCCCAAGCTTAACTCCTGCTCGTCCTCGAGTAGGTAAGTGATAACAAAAGAATAATTTTTGAGGTGACATGCACCTACACAATCTTGATCATATATGTAAGCATTTGTGAGCTGGGATCATAAGAACTTAAAACATGGGCATGAAAGATATAATCTTGACAATAAGAACTTAGCAACCATGTTGTAAACATGCAAATGAACACAAACAAAAGATCATGAAAATGAAACAATGAAAGTCAAACGTGTGTTCAAATCATAAGGAAAACATACAAAAGGTTTTCAGCTTGTCCTACAAAGAGAGCAAAACATAAATGCATAGGACACCTCAAAGTTTAAGAGGGCGACTAGATACTAATAATTTAAGAACAAGTGAAACCATGATCATGAATCAATCAATGAACTTTGGGACAAAGCATATTACACTAAGAATGACAACTATGCTCTCTTAGTGGTGCATAAAGATAGAAGGTGGTGACTCAACATAAAAGTAAAGGAAAGGCCCTTCGCAGAGGGAAGCAGTGATTGCAAGTTTTATAACCTTCAAAAATTATGGTACTTACCGGCTTTGAGCTCTCATTGCCCCCATCATAAGCATCTTGAATGGTTAAAGTTAATGCGAGAACAATTATGATGCATATGCTTGACAAATCATAAGTTGAAAACCTCGTGCCCCGTGAATACGAGTACCCAAACCTCATGCTACTTTACTTAGAGTCCCAAGCAAGGCTCTTCTCATTGTAAGTATATGCATATCATTGAGAACCGCCAATGGGGTACCTCCGTGCCCGATGACATGGAACAAGCCCACACCAAAATGACAGGACAAGCAGACAATGAACACCTCGACATCTCTTTTATTTGCTATATTGTTTAGCTTTTTATTGTGAGATGCGTCGTCGAATGTTCACCATGGGTATGCTGCAAATTTCCACCATGAATTATGCATGGCTTAGATTGGCGGCCCGGCGTTTCCCTAACACATATACAAACTCCATGATCCCCACAAGATTCCCAATTCATTTCACACCGCGGGCATCCATAAACAAAAGATCACGATATCAACTCAAAGAGAAGTGCAATGTTGAAAGCTTGCCCATGACAGCATGGCTGGGCTAGAATCCAACTTACAACTTGCAAGCATAACAACTCAACATAAGAGACCACAATGTCAAATTTTTAAGAACAGGAAAAAGTAAAGTGTGCCTTCCGGTTCGTGAGAGCTTTACTAACCGAATTTTGCATAACACTGGTAAGAGTTTAATTTGAAGAGAAAATAAAAGCAAGTCAAATTTACTTGGAATAGCAAATTGCTAGTAGGTATGTATGGTGGACACAATGGAAAACTTTGGCTTTTAGGAGTTGGATGCACGAGTAGAGCTCATACTCAGTACAAGGTGAGGGCTAGCAAAAGACTGGGAGCGACCAACTAAGAGAGCAATAATGGCCATAATCATGCAAAGCGACAAAGCGACATTAAAAGAAGCATAAGATGGCATCAAAAGTCAAAAACTAAATGATCATGAAGGCTAATGGCGACTTTGTAAGAGTCTAACATGTGTGAGCATGCGCCAAGTCAACCCAAATAAAGCATCAAGGAGAAAACCAAAATAATGCTTCCATACAATAAAAACAACGCATGATTTTTTCAAAGGCTCATTAAGAAATCTCAGTTATTTGAGACAAGTCATGCTACAGCAAAACCACTAAGCCTACTATCAAAAAGACATCAAGCATGACATGAAAAAGCCTAAGCCGCAGTCTACACAAGCTCCTTCTTGTACCACTATTTTGCACAAAGCTTTTTCTCTTTTCCAACACCATTTGAAATTTTTAAAGACACCTCTTTTGATGAAAACCAATAAAGATCAGAGGAAAAAATACACCTTGATGAAAAGGTATGACAAGGTCTGAATGCAAATCAAGGCGAAAACAAAAACCAAAAGCAGTAGCAGAAAAAGAAGAACACTCGGTGAACGATAAGAGTGAAAAACTGAGTATTCTTAGCAAATGAAAACGAGTTCATCTCCTCCAAAAGAAACATGATGTGATCTAACCGTTTATTGCAGCAAACAAACAAACCTAACCAACTAAGAAAACTAAAACAACTGACGCTCCAAGAAAAACACATAGTGCATGAAGCAATAAAAATATAGTGTTTTGAAAGGTGACCTGATTTTTGCCGATGAAGAAGGGGTGCCTCGGGGGCATCCCCAAGCTTTGACGCTTGTACTTCTTGGATATTTCTTGGGGTGCTGCATGGGCATCCCCAAGCTTGAGCTTTTGTCCATTCTTCAACTCATCTCATCATTCTCCAATCCCTACACTTGAAAACTTCCTTCATACAAAACTAAACACAATTCTATTAGCAACATTAGTGTAAGCATAACATATAATCAACCTCTTTTTGCTTCAGGTTTCAACTCAAAACCACCACATATATAGGGATAAAGTGGCAAACACAAATATTGGCAGAAATCTGTCAAAACTGAACAGCTGACAAAGGTCGAATTTTTGAGGGATTTTCTGTTGCTCAAATCAAAAAGTGTTCAACTAAGAAAAGTTTGGATATAACCTGGGGCATATGCACAAGAAATCGCAGGTCCAAAAGATATACAGAGAATTTTCACGAATTTTTACGGTGCAGCACCGAAAACAGTTTCAGGACAGCAACATCCCCAAATCTTTACCTCACTCAAATTAGAGGCTTCTCTTGGCACAACAACAAAATAAAAGGATAAGGAGCGGTCATTACAGTAGTAATGACTTCCAAGACTCAAATAAAAGAAAAAGTACTAAAAATAAAAACATTGGATTATCTCCCAAGAGTGCTTTTCTTTAACGCCTTTGAGCTAGGCGCAGTAATTTGCAAAGATGCTCATGTGGGCGCCATATAAAAGCTTGAGGCAAAGGCGCCATATAGGAATTTAAAGCAATAGAGAGCATCAAAAAGCAAATGTGGAACACATTTAAATCTAAACCACTTCCTATGAAAAATAGTCTTGTAAAGAGACAAGTCATGAAAGCGCAAAGCAAAAAGCATAGGAAGGTAAAACAAGTACAACTTCAAGAATTGCAACATAAAGAGGGGAAACTCAATATTGTTGAGATCCATCAAACCATGTTTCCCTCTCTCATAGTAACTTTCAGTAGCATCATGAATAGAACTAACAATATAACTATCACATAAAGCATCCCTATCATGAGCCACATGCATAAAAGGATTAATACTCCCTACATGAACAATCGTAGTAGGAGTAGATTCAACAGAAAAATTATTCTCATCACCATAATCATCAAAGATAGGAGGCATATTATAATCATAACTATTTTTCTCCTCAAAAGTAGGTGAACTGAAAACATTATACTCATCATCATAAACTAGAGGCTTAGTATCATCAAGAGATAGAGAACTACTATGTCGCAAAGCATATTCATCAAACATATCATCATAAGAAGGAACATGGATAGCACTAATGGTACAACAATTATTAACCTTAGAATTGGTACCAAAAAGATTTTCAATATCAAAAGTAGAGTGCTTTTCCCAATCATGATCACTAACATAAGTAATAGGCATAGGAACATCATCCCAATCAGAATTATCATAATCTATAGCAGGATCATAACGCTTAGGGGAAGATACCGTGTCCTCTCGCCTCTTACTCCTCTTCTTCTTCTTCTTCTTCTTCTTCTTCTTCTTACTCTTACTCTCTCCCTTAGGAGGGAGAGACTTGAAGGGCATCTTCTCCACATATTCTTTAGGAGGGAAAGGCATCTTCTCCACATAATCTGGTTTGCTGACAGGAACAATAGAAGAAACTTTGGAGGATTCCTCCTCTCTATTAATAAGATAAAAACATCTATCAGTCCTGTCATAGCTTGGCAAAATATCAAGTTTTATAAGATTCTGAATGTAAGTATTTGCAAGGCAATCTTTAGCACAATAGAGACGACAACCACGAAGGGTGCTATTAATATCAACATCATTCATATCTATCAAAGCAATCTTTCTAGATATCTCGTCACACGCCAAGAACAAAGTGAGCTCATCATGCTGATTAGGAGTAATCTTGTCATCACAATACAAACTAAAGGTACTAGAAGAGTAACTATTAGGGTTTGAGCATTGGAAATTAAAATGACCAATGTCATCGCAATGTTTACAAAGAAAAGGATAAAGCTCACAAACCTTTTTACCGATCTCACCTATATCCTTGTACCACATAGTAGTTTCTTCATTTGCGTGGGTGATGCAATAATCTTCCTTGTTGTAACTCTGTTCACAAGGTCTATGTACTCCACAAAAATTAACATGCTTATAAGAAATAGTACTTTTAGAAGTTTGAGCATGTTTATTGCAATCATCAATAACAATATCACTTTCTATGCAAGTGTCCTTAAAAGGTTCATGATACACGTCCCCATTTCTTTTAGGAACATTCATATGGGAAGCAAAGGCTTTAAAGCAATCAACCATAATTTGAGGATCAAGACCATATTTAGCACTAAGCTCTTGAAAATTAGCAGTTTCAGCGAAAGACTTAATGCAATCAAACTCGTAATTCATACTTGGTCCTTTACCTTTGTCGCTATCCCAACCTTCAATATTGTTTTGAATTGTTTCAAGTAGATCCCACTTGGTGTCAACATCCTTGCTTGTGAAAGACCCATCAAAGCATGCATCTAGATAGTCCTTGTAATATCCTGAAAGCCTTGCATAAAAATTATTAATAACAATATTACGGGGAAGATCATGAATAGGACATTTATGCATTAGTAACTTCAATCTTCCCCACGCTTGGGCAATGCTTTCTCCCTCATGAGGCCAAAAATTATATATCTGATTACGATCTTTATGAATCTCACTTGGAGGATAGAATTTAGAATAAAAGAGAGGTACAATTTCCTCCCAGCCAATAGATGGACCATCTTCAAGCAGCCGATACCATTCCTCAGCTCTGCCTTTCAGTGACAAAGAGAATAGCTTCTTCTTAACTTGGTTCATTGAAATACCTGCACACTGGAACAACTCGCATAATTCATGTATAAAGAGCAGATGATCACCAGGATGGACAGTTCCATCTCCTAAATAGCAGTTATCCCTAATACGTTCAACAATCTTCATAGGTATTTTAAAAGGATGGGGAACACAAGCATCATTAGAAACATCACATATGGGAGATAAAATATCATCAGAGCAAACTTTCTCCACTAAAGCTGGGGGACTAAAAATATCATACTTAACAAAACCAGTTTCCCCAAGCTTAGACTTTTCTATAGCATTAGCATTAACAGTATTCAAAGCATTCGTACTAATAACATTGCTATACGAAATAAGCTCCAAAGGATTTTCAATTTTCTCTTCAAATCTAAAATCAGGAAAAAGACTAAAGAACTCTTTATTTTCCATTAAGCCTAACTAGTGAAAATAAAAACAAGAAACAAAAAGATATAATTGCAGAATCTAAAGGAAATAACTCCGAGCACTCACACAGGAGGATGCGAGTACCTTTTACCTTACCTCCCCGGCAACGGCGCCAGAAAAGAGCTTGATGTCTACGCACTTCTATTCTTGTAGACACTTGTTGGGCCTCCAAGTGCAGAGGTTTGTAGAACAGCAGCAAGTTTCCCTTAAGTGGATCACCCAAGGTTTATCGAACTCAGGGAGGTTAGAGGTCAAAGCTATCCCTCTCAAGCAACCCTGCAATTACGATACAGAAAGTCTCTTGTGTCCCCAACACACCCGATACACTTGTCAGATGTATAGGTGCACTAGTTCGGCGAAGAGATAGTGAAATACAAGCGGTAGTGATGATTATAGGTAGTAAATGCAATATGGAATAAAAATCGCTGCGAGCAAACAAGTAACAAAATAGCAAGTAAACGGTGTGCAATGCTTGGAAACAAGGCCTAGGGATCATACTTTCACTAGTGGACACACTCCCAACAATATAACATGACTGAACAAATAACTTCTCTGTGCTAAGGTACTCTGAATTACTCTCCTATTGAATAACACTAATCATTGCGTAGTGGCTACAGAAGCACCCCTTAAAGTTCATCAAGTACTTGACAAACACCACTCATAGCGATACCCAAATCAGATCACAACTCAAGATAGAAATCATTGCAACTTAAACCAAGTACTAACACGGTGCACACACTGTCAACATTACACCATGAAAGGAGGAATAGATCACTCAAACTATCATAGCAATAATTATTCTCATAATCCACAAGAGATCACAATCATAGCCTAAACCAAGTACCACCATGATGCACGCACTGTCACCGTTACACCATAGCAGGAGGAATAGATTACTTTAATAATATCACTAGAGTACACAAAATATCTGAATAATAACATGTACTTGTTCAACATGATACAAAGCTCACGATCACATAAAGATCACATCATGGGAGAGAGAGGTGAACCACATAGCTACCGGTAGAGCCCTCAGCCCCAGGGATGAACTACTCCCTCCTCATCATAGGAGACAGCAAGGTTGATGGAGATGGCGGTGAGGTCGATGGAGACGGCGGAGACGGCGATGGAGACCGATGGAGATGGCTCCGGGGGCACTTCCCCGTCCCGGCAGGGTGCCGGAACAGAGACTTCTGTCCCCCGAGATTCGTCGACGGTGGCGGCGGAGCTGCGGAACTGCTTCTGGAAAATTGCCGAATCCCCTAGGGTTTTCCGTCCCGAGGCTTTATATAGGCGAAGGGGCACCGTCGGAGGAGGGGCCAGGTGCCCACACGCGGGCCCCGCGCGGCCAGGCCCCTAGCCGCGCCGGGCATGTGTCTGGGGCCCTGGTGGCCCCCCTCTGACACCTCTTCGGATGTCTGGAAGCTTCCGGGTAAAATAAGACTTCAGGAACTTGTTTCGTCCAATTCCGAGAATATTTCCTATGTATCACTTCTAAAACACAAAAACAGCAGAAAACAGGGAACTGGCACTGTGGCAACTCGTTAATAGGTTAGTTCCGGAAAATGCATAAAAGTGCCACTAAGTGTAACGAAACAATAGGCAAATGGTGTAAAAACAAGCATGGAGCATCAAAAATTATAGATACGTTTGAGACGTATCAGGACACAAGAGACTTTTTGTATCGTAATTGCAGGGTTGCTTGAGAGGGATAGATTTGACCTCTTCCTCCCTGAGTTCAATAAACCTTGGGTGATTCACTTAAGGGAAACTTGCTGCTGCTCTATAAACCTCTGCACTTGGAGGCCCAACAAGTGTCTACAAGAATAGAAGTGCTTAGACATCAACTACTTCCCTATGTCTGCCTCGACCGCGTCGCCAACTTCGTCTTTGTGTACTCGGTTTTGGCAAACCAGAGTATGCCTTCATCCCTGGCGTGCGCCGGGTTCTGGCAAAACAAGGCCCGCACCTCGTCCTCGATGGCTCGAACTGCATCGTCTTCAGCATCGACATCCCTCTTTGATGACTGCCTCGACGCGTCTCCGTCATTCTCCCCGTGCACTATGCGCCCGCGGCTTCATGTGCGACTACCTCGACATCGGCACCCCACCACGACAAGGACCACGACATCCCCTCGTATGGCTACCTCGACCAAGGTTGCAACACCCACCACTCTCGGCTACCTCGACATCGGCACAAGGGATATCACCTTGCATGAGCACTCCTCAGCTTGCTCTACAGTCCAAGCATCTGTGACGCAACTCTGCTCACGACGCTTCCGCTCCGACTGCGAGGGGTGTCATCCCATTGGTTTCTACGCGTTTGATTTCTCTCCAGTCTGACCGTCCATGATTCTACAGTTGTTCACATCACTACCGCTACGACTGCGGGGGAGTGTTAGAGATATATTAGGCAGTTACAGATATCAGGCGATTGACTTCTCATAATTTGATTTGTCTTTTTGAAAAGTGAAACGTAGCACCGGTTTCTACATCAATCCATGCACAAAGCTTTCCTGTTGTAGAGTATCAGAGTTCAAAGTATACATCTGAGGGTCAATCGCATAGGGTGTACATGAAAATCAACCACAGGAAAAGTAAAAACACAAGGCTCCTATGCATCTTGTAATCTTGTAGTAGGCTGCCAACCAAACTGGTTATAGATATCTCATGCAATCGTCTTCACATAGGTCCATCCAAATTCCATATTATTTCTACAATTCCATGGAGACCAAACTAAAGCACAAGTCCCCATTCGAATCTGCGATTTGGTTTTCTTTTCTATCCCATTAATTCAGCCTAGTCCATGGACATATTTGTAACATTGGTTGGTGGGTTGATGCTAAAAGTGAAGTGGACCACTCTCCAAACAAGACAGGCAAAAGGGCAAGAGAAAGATAAATATTAATAGACCCCTCTGAGTCTATTTATAGTGTAAGAAAAAGATCTTAATCTTCAATTGTACCTTTAGCTTCCAAATATATTTCCATATGAAAATATTATAACCATTCAACAAATTTGCATACATGGATAGACTTGACCGTAAATGCTCTCTCGATGTGGTTAACTTCCAAACTAATATGACATCCTAATTTGTTAAGTTTATCAACATAAGTCACTTGACAAATTGAAGCCAAGCATCCTATTTTTTTGAGTTAAGATCCTTTGAAATTCAATATTCAGATGGGCTTCAGAATGTACGTATGTGGCCAAAATGTTTATTGGCGCAAAATATTATGTAACTGTGAGTATTGCTGAGCTAATGGTGCCCCCACCCCCCAACCAAGTGTTTTCCCAAAAGCGAGTTGTTGGTCCATTTCCAATAACAAAAGACTCTCTATCAAAAAAATCACCTATGACATTCATTCGAGAATTGGGGGTCCATTGGTTTAGCGGTCACTTTGACATGGTTTTATTCTTTAAGTATTTAATATGGAGCAACTCTTGCCAAAATCCCTTCTCATTTAGCAGTTTGAACAACCATTAGCATAATAGACACCTATTTCTCATATGAAGACCCTCAATTCATAAACCCCTTAGTTAATGGGTCTGCAAATAATGTTCCACTTGGTTAGACGGTATTTCCATTTGTGCTGGTCACTCTACCAGAAATGTGAACAATAAATTCCAATGTTTTTCCTTACCACTTTAGGTATCCCTAGAAAATATAGCATAAGCATAGGCAAGCTCATAAGAACATAATTAATAAGTAAAATCATATCTCCATATGAGAGTAGCTTGCTTTGCGAATAGACCAATTTGTTTTGAAACCAATTCTCTACTAGGTTCCACTCTTTATTTAGTAATTTAACATAATGGATTAGGATACCTAATTATCTAGAAGGAAGAGAACCAGCCTCATAGACAAAAATCATTGCACTATTTCTTCCATTTCTTATGCCTTCCTAAAGCAAAAGATCTTGATTTTGTGAAAGTTAATTTTCTGTATGGATAAATGCTCAAACATATACAAGATTAGTTTCATGTTGACAGCCTTCTCTACGACTTGTTCCATGAAAAGAATAATATTGTTGGCATAATGTAGAATGCCATCCTCCCCCTCAACTAAATGAGGAATGATCCCTCCTAAGAGGCCATCCTCCTTTGCGCTTGCAATTATCATAGCCAACATATTTGCGACAACATTGAAAAGCATCGGTGAAAGTGGATTTCATCTCAGACACTTTTTAGTTTGGAAGTAGTTGACATTGTCGTCATTGACTCGTATTCCACTTACCGACACTGAATAAAATCTGCGATAAGATCGCACCACGTTTGATCAAATCCTTTCATAAGAAAATCTCAATTAGTTGAGACATGAAGGACCCATAATAAAACCTTCTCTTTGGGACTAGCAGACCATGATAACTACTTCTTATAACTTGACGCGTACGCAATAAGCTTGTTGAAGCTCACAACCGGTAGGAGAGAGTGATAGAACTTACATTTATCATGAGAAAAAGGCCTTGTTTCCCCTCTAAATTATTGGCTTGGCTCAGTTTTTACCTATCAATTACTTTTCGGCTCAAACCTTCCAATTGTCATACCCTTAGAGTGCTAGCCCCTGGCTAGTTTCTATAATGCAAAATTGTTACTAAAAGTCTTGAAAATTGTATAAATGGTTATGGCATGAAGTTTATGCATGTAAAGTTTTTTTAAAAAAATATGACTAAATATTGTTGAACATGTTGTAGATATTTATGCCATTTTACCAAAATCCACAGTATAATCAGTTTTTTTATTTCATGTATCGTATTTTGTCGTCAATTGAGAACCATTAGGCACAATTTGTCGATCCAGATATCAAACTTGTAGGAGAAAAGGTGAAGTGCTCTCAGACATGATATTTGATGAGGGGATAAAATATGAGTCGAATTAAATGGAGTGTGGATTTTTTAGCTCAAGCTACATATAGCTCTTTTTAATTTTTTTTTAAAAAAATGCTGTTTAAAGTTTCTAAAACATCTGAAATTAATTCTAGATATGGACAATGTTGAGATCTACTCCCTACAAACATGCAAAGTTTCAATTCCAAATTCCTTATATTCGAGGCTCCACAAAAATGACAAAATCTCACAGATTTTGACCTTTTGAAAGTTTACACTGTTCACTATTACTACGTATGTCAGACTTTGTTATTTTTGCACTGCCAATATTACAAGGTATTTTGAGTTGAAATTTTGCATGTTTGTAGATCTCAACATTGTCCGATCCATATTTGGAATTAATTTCAGATATTTTGAAAACTTTAAAATATGTTTTTAAATTTTTCAAAAAATAAGCTACATGTAGCTCGAGCTACATTTGTAGTTTTCGGAATTAAATGTTAAAAAAATAACTAGACTGGGCATCACGTATGTATAAGGTGAAGCTATACCATAAGATAGGATCCACATATCTTGTAGAAATATCTACAATGTATAAGATAAGTTCTGCTATGTAAGCTGGAACCCATGTGCCCGTTGAAAGTACACACCATGCAAGAGATAGAGAATCATTTTTGTACATGATGTACTAGCAAAAAGTTGGTGCCCGAACAAACTTTACTGCTCTTAAATCATTATCCAGCCGTATTAAACCCCAGGGCAAACAGGTGTTGGGTCGTATAGGACAAGTGCGAGCTACTCGACCAAGATTCGTAGCCATCTAGTCAAAGTTTATAAATGTTAACCCCGACGAATCCTATGGTAACCTAAGTTGGTAAGTTTCTATGAGTACAGGACTGGAATGGATAGATTCGTAGAGCGAGTAGCTGGGGATGCATTTAGCTTGGCACCTTGTGCATGCATAGCTAGAGCTAATGCTAACTGAGACAGAGCAATGAGAAGGTGGGAACTGGAAAGGACAGTTCAGAGGCCTGCCAGTACAACGTTGTGGTGCAGCAGAGGGGGAAACATGGTACTACTAGCTAGGGTCTACGACTGACGGCTCTATATGAGGAAGTTAAGGTTGCACGGGAGGCTAGGCCCAGCGATTTGCCTGACGGACGAACGAGATCAGTCCAGGAACTGTTGAGATGAACAGGGACGCATCGCCCTGCTGGGAATCCATGGACTGGCTAATTATGGAGACGAACATGGGCTGGTCGATCTCGTGGAGTCGAGGACATAGGCGGCTAGCTAGAGGGAGCTTTTCTTTTCTAGGGGGCTATACTCCGTGTACTGTGTCCGAATGCATGCGTGCCTTGCCTCTCCGTCAGATCAGAGAAATTCAGTATTCTCAAAAGTATACAAATATGTTTGCTCGTACAGGCCGCGATACAGTGGTACCGTCACATCACATATGGGCATAACATAGATATACACGAAACATGTGTCGTGTTCTCCTGGAGTAGCAAGTTTTGGTTCGCCTTTTAGACGTCAGGAAGCTGACTAGATTGTGGTGTATAATTGCTGATGAAATTCCAGCTTACAGTTGAACATCCACACAATTTCTCACCATCACCATATGTCAGTAAAGTGTTAAGGGGCATACCGATCGACAAAATTCCATTTAAAGTTCATTTTGTCATTTCTGCTAGTTTATCTTTTGAATCCGAAATTTAACTGGAAATCATAAAATGATCTATAAGCGCACAGCATGTCATTCATACCGGTAGAAGGATAATAATTTCATTCAGACATGGTGTTTTGGCTCATAGGAATAGATGCACCCATTATGAAAAGACATTTTAAATGTTAAAAAATTCAGAAAAATCCCTTGTGTAAATCTGGAATTCTATTGTCACACACATTTTTTTGCAAAAAAGGACATTTTGCGTGGTGTGCATGAAAGACAAAAAAAATTGTGAGTAGCTATTTTGGAAATCAAAATTGTCTTTTTTCCTGGGCCATTAAAAAAATCGTGAAACTTTGCGTGCACATAGAATGTCTGGATGTACACACCTGGAATTTTTCTCGGAATTTTTAGATATTTGAATTTTTTTTTTAAAGATCTGAAATATTTTTTTGGGCAATGGGTGTATCGACACGCATGAGCCAAAATGGATTTCCGATTTCATTATTTGGGCTGTAGGAATCGAGAGAGGAGTTTTGTTCCCGACAAGAAAAGAGTACAGGAGTTTCATACTCCCTCCGACCCATAATACTCTTTGCTAATATAGATGTATCTAGACACATTTTAGTGGTAGATACATCCGTATTTGCGAAGAGTATTATGGGTCGGAGGGAGTACCTTTTTTTTTGCTAACATCGGTTAAAGCAAGACACACAGCTTGAAATTGCTCCAAGGCTAAGCAAGACACACAGCTTGAAATTGCTTCAAGGCCTTGTTAGCCGCAACGGACGCTAACCAAATTAAAGGTGAAGAAAAATGCAGGATCCATATAGAATTATGGAGTCATCGACATCCACTGATGTAGCAGCTGCTAGCTACACGTACAGTCGTACTTCCTGTTCTTCGCGGCGTTTGATCTGTACGCGTTTCGGCGTGTATCCTTGTACCGATCTCCCTGGGGGCCGATGCGCTCGCTATATCACATGGCAGCAGCCACAGCTAGCGCTGCCGGCGCAAACGTCGTACGTGCGTGCGTGCCGCTGGTTCAGTCCTGTCACACCCTTCACAGTACGCCCTCCTGTGCCACTACAATCTACGGCGACGCGATGCTCCCAGGGCATGGCCTGATATTCAGAACGGCATTGTCACAAGGCGATGTCGGATCGATGGATCCAGCGAGCGTACGCGCGTACCTTTGCCAATAAAGTGCAGCATCCAGGTTTTGAACGGTGGCGCTGGCGAAAGTCGATTGGGGTCGTCGCCGCTTCTCGGCCACCGGACTAGATCGATCGACACTGTTCATCGGAGTCGTATCTACAGCAGCGCGTATGCGATGTTCCATCACGCCGCGGCCCGCTCCGGCCGGCCAGCACTGCATCGGGGTAGTGGAGTTAGGGCATCTCCCGGGCCGACCCAAACGGACACCGCGGGTCCATTTCTGTCCGACCGGACAAAGAGACCGAAAAAAACAGCGCCCAGCGGGCCGACCCAAACGTGTCCGGGGGGGAGGACACACCCATTCGCGGCCCAAATTTGGGGCAACGATGGGTCTGCGCGGACACGCGCGGACCGGGCACGCGTCCTCCCCTGGTCCACCTGTCATCGACCCGCGCCGATACGTCTTCTCCAACGCGACGCGTCCGCCCGCGTCAGTGCGTCCCGTCGCATCGAGTCAGAGCGCGTGCGCTTTGGACGCCCCGCCGTCACCTTCAATGCCTACCGCGGCATCAACGCCGGCGTGGCGTGCCGATTGGGCTGCCGCGCACAGGCATTCATGGCGGCCGCTGGACGCCCGGCTACTGGCCCCTTTAAAAGGAGGCCACAACGGAGCCGCGGCCACCACAGCCTCCATCGTCATAGCCACCGCAGCCGCCACAGCCACCACATCCCGGCCACCACAGCCCAGCCATGGGGTTCTGGAAGAAGGGCAGACACGACCACGAGGCCAGCGGGTCTCGACGCCGGTCTCCACCGCGCCGCGCCAGGACGGCCTCGCTGCAGCCACCAACGCGCCAGCGTGATCGCCGGTACATTCCGGTGACTCACTGCCAGGCGCTGTACCAGTGCGGCCAGAGCGTGGACTGGCCGGACTGCAGTCTCCCCGGCGGGTGGCACCTCAACAGCAGGCGCGTGCCGGTCCCGCCGGTGCCGCGCTTCGGCCCGGACCGGGTTGCCGAGATCCGCTGCCGCCGCGCGCTGATGCCGGCGCGCCTCCGCGCCGATCCCGCCTTTGGCTACGATAGCCAATGGTGGGACAACTTCGGGCCGCGGGAGCGCGACCCGGTGCGGCGGGCGGCCTTCCTAGGGGAGGCCGCCCCCAACCCCTACGCCGGCGTGTACATGCCGGAGCCGGGGCCAGAGCCGCCGTAGGCGGAGCCCTTCATCGAGGAGATGGAGGAGGACGCGGAGGAGGCGCCGCCGGAGGTCCACGTCAAGCAGGAGGTGGGCGGCGACGACATCCCTGGCGAGGAGCCCAGGGACGACACCGATGACTTCTGCGGGTGCGTCGCCTACGGAATCCTCGACGCAATGGAGCGCGGCGAGGCGCCGCCCCCCCCCCCCCCCCCCCCGCGACCGATGACCGAGGAGGAGGAGTTCCGGGTCGCCGTCCTCGTCTCCGAGGAGGAGGAGAAGAGGCGGTGGGCCGGCATCGACACTGCGCTGGCCATTTCAGTGCACCAGCAGCACGGTCGGCCACCGTCGCCGCCACCGCAGCGTGTGGCGACGCCACCGCCGCCTCCTCCTCCAGGCCCGCCGCCGCCGCCACCTGCTGCCCCTGGTCCTCCTCCACCGCCTGCGGCCAACTGGCCGTGGGCGCAGTCGCCCTACATCATCCTCCCCGACGAGGACGACGAGTAGGCCGCGGCGAGGACGATGACGCCGCCGCCCCCTGTGTCCCCAAAGCCCTTGCTAGGGCTTTCTATGTTTTTTTATTTTATTTTCTATGTTTTTTTTAATTTTCTATGTATTATCTAAGTAATGAAAAAAAAATAAAAAAAAACTTTGCGTCGGGCCACTGGGTGCACCCCACGACCCATCCGGATAATGCCGGACTGGCTGTCCGCGGGCCGACCCATACGGACCAAATCGGACCGATTCAGTATCCGAAATGGGTCGGCCCGCTGGAGATGCCCTTATCTATACTACTTATAAAAGAGCCAACACAAACTTCTCTAAATCCACCCCACAAACGTACACAGATCCTATTAAACCGCACGATCACGCCCACTTAACACAATCCAACAGCCTATATATTAGCCTAATCGTCTTTCTTGGTGTACTTAGCAAATAACTTTGACGGACTCTGCTCATCCCGCATGGGAAAATACGGAATCCCACTCCGCGTCCGTCGCTAATCAAACGAAAAAAAAACTAAACTGATCGCCGCAAAGCACGGTCCCCTGAACCTCTTGCGTGTTCCATCGCAGCGCGTCTGACGCCGCCGCGGAACAGCATCTTCACCTCCGTTGAAGGCGCCATCGCCCGCCCGGCAGACCGCGGCGTCTTGGGAACCCATCTTCCCGCTACACCCCGCCGCCGCCGATGCGTTCCCCGGCTCCGGCGCGCTCCTGCCCACACGCTGCCGCCACATCCTCCGCCGCCGCCGCAGTCATCGTCTCTGCGACCACGACCCGCCGCCATGAATCGAGGTGATCCCCATCCCCTGCAGCCTCTACTTGCATCGCTCTCTCCTCTCACCATTTTTTCCCATGCCAGGCCGAGGTGTCGTCGCCTTCAACCTCGACCAGATTCAACTGACGAGGCTTCTACTTTGTGGGCCAGCGTGGCCATCCCTCCGAGGAGGGCAGCAACCGGCGGGTCTCCATCGCGGGCATGGCGGCAAGGTCAACACCGACGAGCCTCCTACTTTGTGGGCCAGCTCGCCCACCGCGCGACTCGAACTCCAGTTGCAATGAGCCAGTGATGAGCACCAGGAAGGAGGCTCCGACTTCCGAGCTCCATAGCGGAGCTGCGTACATACACACAAGGCACCGTTGCCGGTCTGCATCGGAGGAGAACTTTTCGCCACTCCACAAGTGCGCCGACTCCACGCCCTCATCCTCCCTCTTTTTCTCTCCCACATCCTCTCATTCTCTCTCTCAGGCAAGCGCCTATCCTGCTCCTCCTTGCAACCTTTCCCAGCCCAAGCGTGCTAGCTTGCTCAGATTGGTGCAGGGCCAGATATCAGGACCAACAACGATAGTGACAAGATAAGAGGAATCACTGTGACTGTATTTCCTTGGCAAGGTATAAAGGTATATCAATTGAACCTCAAGCAGGAACATGGACTCTATGAAGGCGACCTGGACTCCTCCAGGAATAAACAAGCTGAAGCTGAATGTAGACGCTGCGTTCTGCAAGGAATCAGGAGAACCGGTGACATGCGTCGTGTTCAGAAATCATTTGGGTGGAACTATAGCTGATGCCAGCTACGTCCTTGAAAGATGCACTGATGCAGAAGAAGCTGAGGCTACGGCAGTATGGGCTGGCCTGAACGGCTGAACCTAGCCATCCAGTGTAACCTGATGCCTGGGATTGAGGAGTCAGAAAAACGCTGGGATTGTAAACAATTTGAATACAAAAGGAGCACCTATGGGACCCAACTGGCACATCTACAGAAACATTGATAATCTGAGAAGTTTGCTTCTTGATTGTGGCTTCTCAAAAGTAGCCAGAATATGTAATGAATCTGCCCATGAACTTGCTAGCTTAGCCAAGCGTACCAGTAGCAGTGCGGTGTGGCTACCCCCTTTTCCAAGTTTTATAAGTGATATCTGTAATCGTGACTTTGTAAATATTTCTATCATGAATGAATGTCTTTCCCTCGAAAAAAGAAATCAACCTCAAGCAGGTTCATTCCTAAATTTGCATATTTGGATTAGTGCCATGGCAGAGGCCACCAACTTAATCACAAATCCTAATCTTTGTTTATGTTGTTTTGCAGGTTAACTCGAGTGACATTTCCATTGCCGATGCAGTGCACCAACTTAATCACAAATCCTAATCTTTGTTTCTGTTGTTTGCAATGTAGATGATTACTTCCTAATCAATGCATGAGTCTGTTCCATTCGTGTGCACTTGACCAATTTGCTTGCAATATCACAAGGTAGCGTAGAATTTTTCTATCAGATTGACTCTGAACTCTATAAACAATGCCGTATAATATTGTAAATTATAGTGAACGGTTCATGTGCTGCGACTGCCAGTCTAGGCCTTTCCCCTAAACTTTGTTTTGCTATTTCTATCAATTTTCAATGTTCAGCGCAACACAGCAGTATGAATCTCGCCTTTCCCTCAAGGTTAGTCTCGAGTACATCGTCTGAACTACACTGAATACATTGTGTTCTCAGTTCATAATCAGATTTTCTCTACAAGTTTTGTTCTAATCAGATTTGTTGACTCCTACTTTCTCTATATTTGTAAATGAATCATGGAGTGCTTGGTGGAACGGAGAAATACATGCAGTAGTGTCATGTTTTAGTTAATGAAATATTTGGAGTATGTGCCATTAGAGCAACAAAAAAGTCAGATATGTGCAAAAGAGAAGCAACGGAAGACGATACCACTGCACTTGAGTTTTCTTGGCCATCATCAGATTGCAAGAGGGATCTGATGTTTCTCTGATATGCAAGAACTGCCATTATTCCTCTTAAATTTATGTTTTTACTAACAATATTCCAAGAAATGTTCTCTATGTGTGAATGAGATTGTATACTCATTAATTCGACTTCAATTTGTTTCCATTTTTTATGCTATGGTCATAATTGCTTATGGGTATTGGATAAAATGAAGGTTGATTTTGTTGAGAAAAATATGTGCATCTATATACGAGGCCAAATTTAGCATTGTGATCACATTAGATACACAGAACAAAATCTATAAAAGGACAATGCATATCATGATTCAAAAAAGTTGTGTTATATTGAAGAGACGTGCGTTGCTTCTATAAAAACACAATGCATATCATGATTCAAAAATGTTGTGTTATATTGAAGAAACGTGCGTTGCACGTGCACGCTAACTAGTATACACTGCTGTCTGTCCCGTGAAGCGGACCCAGGTCGAGAAATCATTCATGTTTTCTCCAACAGTCGAGAAATCATGCATGAATCTCCTGGATTGATAATGGCTGTTATACTATGTCCGTTTTTACAGAAGATTCGTTCGACTTCAAGCATCCGGAAACAGTTCCTTCATATAACATCCTGATCCTATGCAATTTCATGTACTGTACCAGATTTTTTTTTAATAAAGAATATATATTAGCCAAAAAAAGAAGAAGAAGAATTACAAAAAAGAAAAAGCCCCGCTTTAGCGATTAATTTCTAGTAACAACAGCATTAACACCCCCAAGACAGCACCAGAACTCCAGCTTCTTCAAAAGCAACGCCTTCAAGAAGGAAATAGTGCACACGCACCGACGTCGCCCGATCACAGATCTTAGGTTTTCACCCTGAACAAAGTCCCCGCTCGCAAAGCAATGCCTTCAATAAGGTTATTGCCAGGCACAATCAACTAAGGCCAGACCTTGGAATTTCACCCTGCAAGGTAGGACTTTGGACCTCTCCTGTGCTGTCGCCCCTACTTTCAACGCCGCTGCTTCGAGTTATCAATCACCAAGCCAATTCCACCTTGCCACAAAGACTCGAACCACCATTGACGGTCCTCAGATCCCGGCTTCCATGACATTTTCCACTAACCGACTTCACCATGGAACGAGATCGTGCCACATGATGGTAACAGCCAGCAGAGCTTCACAACGCTCCCTCTGAAACCAAACGGTCAGATAACAAAACATGGGCGCGCACGATCGGATTCCATCCGATCCAGCGATCTTCATGCATGAAGCGCCCAGGGAAGTTCGCCGGCGGAGCCTTCTGGAACACGACACTTCAGCCAGATCTATGAGGACAGGTATCTGATAGATCTTTATCTTGGCACGGGATGAAACCCTAGGATGCCTCCTTTATTTGGTCGGACCAGCAGTCCCCACACCGTCGACCGGCTTCCGGCGATCAGAATAGGCCAACCTTTTTTGGCCCAGATCGAGCCCAAAAAAATCAGCCCCAGAACAGCCTAAGCCAGCGACCCAGGAGCAGACACCCCCAGCAAGCACATGCCGCCGCCAGGGCAGCGCCACCGCTGCTAGGGTATGTCGCCGTCTCCTGGTAAGCTCCGCCGCCATCGCCCGGGTTGAGCCACCGCCGTCGTCCGGGATGAGTCACCGCCACTAGGGCAACGCCGCCGCTGCCAGGGGAAGCGTCATCGCCGACAGGGGCCCCTTCGTCTCCTCTGCGCCTCCCTGCAGCACGCCGGCAAGCGCAGCATAGCACCGTCGCCCTGCCGCCTGGCCTCCACCCGCATGACCTCTTAGACGACCCCCCCCCCACGCGAAAGGAGATCAGTGGGCCACGCCATTCCTGCCCACCGCCTTCGATGGCCAGGCGGCGGCAGCGGCGGCTGTCGAGACAATCTCGAGTGGTGGCTGGAACTAGATCGGGGGTGAACGGATCGATATGGGTGACTAAAGGGGGGATGAATAGGTGCTAAGTCAATTTTTAATATTTTTTAATTTTATGGCTTGACACAAAGTAAATTCACTAGATGTGCAACTTGATGAATTTCCTACAAGTGACAAGGAAGCAAGTAAAACAAGTAACAAACCAGATACAAGTAAGGGTAAGAAATAACAGAAGACCGGAGACCGGAGACACAAGGATGTATTCCCATAGTTCTTTCCTTTTGAGGGGAAGTACATCTACATTGGAGAGGTCTGGCGACACGGAGTCCACCAACGCCACAAAGGCTCACCTTGTTTTCCGGTGAGCAAGCCACGAAGGCTAGCTTTTTTCCACTAAGCGGTGGTATTGGGGGCACTGACCGAAACCCTTACACAGAGCTTGGGGCACACATCCACAACTCAATTGGAGGCTCCCAAGGATGCCACGAAGGCCGAAACACCACAAAGACAAGATTAATCAACAACAATAACATCTAGGGTTCCAAGAAACCATTAGGCGCAAATTCCCCAAGCAAATGGGGATGGTGGTGAAATTCCTTCGATGTAGATGTAGATCTAGGTATCCTCCTTCGAATCCCAAGAGAGCTTCAAGTTCTATTGGATAGAGAGGGAGATCTGGGGAAATTAAGCTTGGGAGTAATGGAGGAGAGAGAGTATGAATCGCAGCCTCTTCTTGAGGTAGAAGAAAGCTTTATATAGTGCTCCATGAAATGTAGCCATTGCTGGTCGACTAGGGCCGGAGTCTCCGGTCAGGAGGGCCGGAGTCTCTGGCTTAAGTGACCATAGCACCGGAGTGCCCGGCCAGAGACAAAAGTCTCCGGTCCAACTCTGGGCTGGTCTCTGAACCGACCAGCTCAATCCCCTTGGTTGGTCGATAGTTACGGACCGGAGTCTCTGGCCCTGGAAGCCAGAGTCTTTGGCTTCAGCACGTCGACTCAGAGTCTCCGGCCGAAGACAAAAGTCTCTGGCCAAACTCTGGGTGGACATCAGAGCCAAACTAGTCGATTGGCAAGGGGTGAGCTGCCTGGGTCAAAACTCCAGGCCAAAATCTTCGGGCCTTAGGGTCGGAGTCTCCGCCCTGTAGATAGCAGCAACCCCATTTCGTGGAGACCCTCTCCACCATTACAACCTTCGCGAAGCAACCCACTAAGCGACGGAGCCCTAAACACAACACTGAACTACAAACTCCGATCTTTTCATCCTTTTTGGGGGCACATCCGCGAGACACTGGATCAACCTAGAAAGTCTGCAAATATTAATTGCAATGTTAATCCACCACATGTTGTTAACAAGCACCAAAATATATTTTAAAGGAAAATGCCCTTTCAATCTCCCCCTTTTTGGTGTTTGATGACAACATATGGATTTGCAAGATATAAGCACCAAACAAAAATATATAGACAAGGCTCCCCCTACTTGTGTGCATATTGAAGTTTCCATTTGAACACAAATACATACAAGTAAGGATCATCACCCCCCTATGTATTTTACAATTATAACAAGTGCAAGCAACAATATATACATCAATATAATCATGCACAAGGTAGAGATTAACAAAGGATGTAAAGACTAGACAAAAGATAGAAACATTACCATAACGTAGTATTTACCAACATAATAGATACTCAAGTTTCACAAATACATAGAAGTCCATAATTCCACACATATTAAGATTTCAACACTAAGATAAATGAGACACAACATGAAAGCCATGCAAGATAAAGTTGTGTCCTGACCAAAGCAAACCCAAATCCCACACATATTAAGAGTTCAATACTAAGATAAATGAGACACAACATGAAAGCCATGCAAGATAAAGTTGTGTCCCGACCAAAGCAAACCCAAATCCCAAGCAAATCCCCCGTAGACAACCTAATAGAACTACTTCTCCCCCTTTTTCATTGATACACCGAAAAGGGGAAAAGAGCGATGCTAAGCGCCCATGAGATCACTCATCGTTGTCATCCTCAGCATCATCCTTGAAACCCAAGATGTAGTCCTCATCATCTTCCTCATCATCTTCAGTAGCCATGGGCTGCTTGCCTTGAGCCACACTTGCGGTGCCGGAGGGGTGAGAGGTGACCTCATCAAATGCTTGCCAATCCGTAAGACCCTTGCTCCACTTGCCATATGAGTAAGTGTCGAACGAAGGAGAGGATGGAGGAGACTCCACATAACTTGAACGAGTGGCCTGAAACGCCTTGTGAAGAGCTTGTTGATTGTCATTCATGTGCTTTTGTGCAACATAGATATCATATTGTTTGTGACGGATGTCCACATTCATGCAAAGCACATTCCTTTGGAACCAAGTGAGCCTCTTGTATTTTTGCACAAACTCATTCTTGGAGCTCGATCCAACATTACTAGCATGCTTCATTCTTGGATGGCTTCTAGTTGAGATCTCTTGCTCTAACTCATCTTCATCTTCACCTCTCAAGGGAGCAAAAGGCTCATTAGAGTGATCGGTGGGAGCCTTTGTTTGGAGCTTCATTATCTTGTGTTCCTTGAGGTTTGCCGTGGGGAGAGGAAGGTTGAGTTGTTGGGAAAGGATAAGCTTCACGATAAAGGGGCATACAAGGGGGTCTTATTGTTGACAATGCAATCATACATCTCCTTGTATATGTAATCCATCACATCAAGTGGCTCAATATCCGCGGTCTCTCCTTTGCAATACACTTCATGAGAATAAGCCAAGAGATTCACCAAGGCACCACGAATAGCATCAATTTTACCAGCTTGAGGGGTAACGTAGGCCTGAAAAATGTTAAGCAAAACGTTGGCGCGTTGAGAGAGGCCAAGAGTGCCCCCAATGCGAAGCAAAATGTCGGCGCGTTGAAAAAGATTAAAAATTGACTTAGCGCCTATTCACCCCCTCCTCTAGTCGCCCGCATCGATCCTTTCAATTGGTATCAGAGCAAGGGCTCTTTAATTGGGCTTAACCGCCTAAGAGAATATGGGTGACGAGGATCCTGCCACTAAGGAGGATTTCAACAACCTCATCTCCCGAATGGAGGCCATGATGGTAGTCATTGAAAGTCACAAAACTCAACTCAATGCCCTCACTAGTGGCATGACAAGTACCACTCCACCGACTCCGGTTGATACCTTGAATAAGGGACCCTTATCCGAGGACGATCCAGAGAAGGTGGTTGATGTTGAGGGAGACGAGGACACCACCAAGAAATGTGTCACACCTAAGGGACATAGCACGGAGATTCCACCTCCTACGAGCTATGTCTCCGGGAGACACCTCCAAATGCCACACCTTGCTTCATGCGGACCTCCACCACTACTTGATGCATCTAGCTTTGCCAATTGGCAAGATAACATGCGCTCGCACATAAACTTTGTTTCTATTGAGATTTGGAGAATCATTGAGCAGGGATTTCATCCATCTTCCAAGGACTTGAACAACTTGCAACCATGGGAGCTTATTGACAAGCAAATCAATACCTCCGCCTTGCACCTCATCCATATGTCGCTCTCCGAGAAGGACAAGGCGTTTGTTCGATCCATCACCTCCACTTGTGATGCTCTCACGAACCTCTTCATCAGGAACAAGAGCATTCAATAATCCAAGTTTGATGAAGCACACAATGAGGCAGACAACTTTGCCATGCTTGATGGTGAGAGCTCCGAAAAACTCCATAGGCGCCTCTCGTCACTTCAAGTGAAGCTAATTGATCTTGGTTCTACCCAATGTGATGGGAAATGGATGAAGAGGAAGTTCTTCCAAGCCCTCTTGCCTTTCATGAAGGTTACCATGAACTCAATCAAGGGAGATGCCAACTTCTGGAAGATGACCGCACATGACATCTTGCAAGAGATTGTGGCAAGTAATATTTCCGAGAAGAAGCAGATGATGCTCTTGCTCATGCACGTGGTGTCCGTGCTCCTAACCTTGCTTTGAAGGCCAAGGTCTCATATCATGAAGAAGCAAGTTTGGAGGAAGAGGAAGAGATAATGGGTGGAAGTCCCGAGGACATGATGTATGCTCATGCCAACCACATGGCTCTTGATGAAAGGGCATTCATGAATAAGTGGAAGTCGACTAGCTCTGATACCAATTGAAAGGATCGATATGGGCGACTAGAGGGGGGGTGAATAGGCGCTAAGTCAATTTTTAATATTTTTCAATTTTATGGCTTGACACAAAGTAAATTCACTAGATGTGCAACTAGATGAATTTCCTACAAGTGACAATCAAGCAAGTAAACAAGTAACTAACAAGATACAAGTAAGGTTAAGAAATAACCGAAGAGCAGAGACCAGAGACACAAGGATGTATTCCCGTAGTTCCTTCCTTTTTAGGGGAAACATTGGAGAGGTGTGGCGACATGGAGTCCACCAATGCCACAAAGGCTCACCTCGTTCTCCGGTGAGCAAGCCATGGAGGCTAGCTTGTTTCCACTAATCGGTGGTATTGGGGGCACCGACTGAAACCCTTACACGGAGCTTGGGACACACATCCACAACTCAATTGGAGGCTCCCAAGAATGCCACAGAGGCTGAAACACCACAAAGACAAGATTAATCAACAACAATAACACCTAGGGTTCCAAGAAACCACTAGGCACAAATTCCCCAAGCAAATGGGGATGGCGGTGAAATTCCTTCGGTGTAGATGTAGATGTAGATCTAGGTCTCCTCCTTCGAATCCCAAGAGGGCTTCAAGTTCTATTGGCTAGAGAGGGAAATCTAGGGCAATTAAGCTTGGGAGTAATGGAGGAGAGAGAGAGTATGAACCACAGCCTCTTCTTGAGGTAGAATAAAGCTTTATATAGTGCTCCACGAAATGTAGCTGTTGCTGGTCAACTAGGGTCGGAGTCTCCGGCCAGGAGGGCTGGAGTCTCCATCTTAAGTGACCACAGCACCGGAGTCTCCGGCCAGAGTGAAAAGTGTCTGACCCAACTCTGAGCTGGTCTTTGAACCGACTAGCTCAATCCCCTTGGTTGGTCAATATTTACGGACCGGAGTCTCCGGTCCTGGAAGCTAGGGTCTCCGGCTTCAGCACGTCAACTCGGAGTCTCTGGCCGAAGATGAAAGTCTCCGGCCCAACTCCGGGTGGATGTCAGAGCCGAACTAGTCGATTGGCAAGGGGTGAGCTGTCTTGGTCAAAACTCCAGGCCAGAGTCTCTGGGCCTTAGGGCCAGAGTCTCTGCCCTGGAAATAGCAGCAGCCCCATTTCGTGGAGACCCTCTCTACCATTACAACCTTCATGAAGCAACCCACTAAGCTATGGAGCCCTAAACACAACACTGAACTACAAACTCCAATCTTTTATCCTTTTTGGGGGCACTTCCGCGAGACACTGGATCAACCTAGAAAGTCTGCAAATCTTAATAGCAAGGTTAATTCACCACATGTTGTTAACAAACACCAAAATATATTTTGAAGGAAAATGGCCTTTTAGGAGGCCTCCGGAGCCGCCCTCCCGAGAGCGGCTCGGGAGCGGCTCTTCCGCTTCACTGTACCAGATTTCTAATCCTGCATGATTTAACTAACATGACTTTCGAAGCCTCATTTTCCCATATTCATGTGTCTACCAAATTCTGCAAACCAAAGAGACTCTCAAACCTCTTGTGACAGTTCAATTGTTTTGTGTGTGTGATGTCAAACGCGTTCAATTTTTTTATTATATTTTCTTTAGGGAATTCGTATTGGTTTTTAGTCACATATGGTTCAACTCGGCATGCATAGCACTGTAATCTTGTGTTCCTATTCATGTTTTTTGAAAATCATGCGAATTAAAGAGATCCTTATCAACATTTGAGAAGAACAAGAGAAACCATCAATCTTTGAGGCACCTCTTGTCCAAGAAATCGAGTAGGCGTCAGGATCTAAAGGCTTTTGGTTTGTGTATTTTTGGTTCCTACCATTTATTCCTTAACAAAAAAATTTCATTGTTAGGAATAAAGGTCATCTCTTGATTCTGTCTTAGTGGTTTTAGCCATCACAAGTGATATCCAGTAGTGTCAAAGAGGATTTCATTAACACAGACTTCTTGAAGTTGGAGATGGGTTCACCACTAGGTTCTTGGAAGACATTTGGTTGGGTGATACGTCAATAATTCATGTAGTACCCCATCATTCTATACATTGTGGAAAATAAGTTGTTACTGTTTCTAGTGTATTATCACATATTCCAATGAATATTGGTTTCACACATGTATGCATCACCGCCCTGGGCCTGCAAGGAACTCTAGAACTACTACATTGTACAAATGCTTGGCCAGGTAGGTCTTGAGCTAGAGGATCATGTGCTGCTTCGCCATGCTAATAAAGCTAACACCCTAGACCTTCTTGTCGACAAGGTAGCCCAGGGCAACCATGAGAGACTCCTCAGTGAAGCCACACATGTCCATTACTGCCTTGTAGAGGTTAGGTGCTGATGCTTCGCTAGGTTGAGACTCCAAGAGTAGAGTGTTTAGCATAGGGAAGCTTGATTTTCCCCACAAAGGTGACTCGAGGGTTTATATCGAACTCTCCGGGAATTGTGTGTATAAGGATCCTTCTTGTCCCTCTTCTAACAACCTGCAAGGTAAAATAAATTTGCTTTGTGCCCTCAACCTCACCAAGTGGTTGTCAAGCACAAGGTGTGTGTAAGTATACAAAACTAAAAATAAATATGCAATACTAAATAAATAAATATGCAAATGCAATGGTGCTAGAAAATCTTGTGCCGCGGGAATATGCAAACTAAAGTAATATGCAATGCAATGATAAACTGTAAAAGGTATGGTTATAGTGTTTTGGTTTGTGAAATGCAATAAAGGAAATATTTTTATATTTTCGAAATTAATAATAACTGAAAATAAAATTAGCGATAAAGTGAATGGAAAGTTGTTTCTTATGATAAAAAGTGGACCGGGGTTCATGGGTTCACTAATGCACTCTCTCATAAAAGATATGGCAGACATAGGATCATACAATTAACATAAAGGATTGCAACAAAGTTCATATTCAGATGAATTCATATGGGCATCATGTCCTATATAGAGATGTTTTGGTTATTCATCTCTCTCATACTCCACCAAGATGGGAATTTAATCTAATCATCTCGGTATTAAGATAAACTCAGAGCATAGCATTAAGCACAATGACATGAAGTTAAAATAAGAACATATTGATCTAGTCGCAGATACTCAGCAAGGTCACGCTAGAGATACCCTATAGCATGGTATTTTATTTATCCCTAGTGATGCAACAAAGTAAGGTAAACACCCAAGTGACTCCAAGGATTGTCCTCCCTAGAATAATCACCCCTCGTTACTCCAACTAACACACACGTTCCCCCACACACGCTCTCATAAACATGCTTGATCATAACAAGTAAACAAGAACGGGGTACATAATATGCATCTACTCATACACTGAAATTAAAGAACAATTGCAATCTCATATATTAACTCATAGAAAGGTCCACCACAAAAGTGATACAAAGATGGCCATAATCATGTTATGCAGCTCATATGGCGCTAAGACGATGAAGAACAAGAGAGAGATACAATAGCTACTGCCACAAACCCGTAGTACAGAGGTGGACTGCACCCTCTTCATCATGGTGACAAAGGTAGAGTCATTGGAGGGTATGGAGATCACACCGGCAGCGCGCCGCCGGAGTTTTCCCCTCCGATATTCAATCTCCCAGGCTCCTGTTTCGTGTTTCTGTGTTTCAGCGGCGCTCCCTTTCGCGACCCGCAGGGGCACCCTTTATATAGTCGGTGTTAGGTCAAGACAAATCCATCGAGATGAAGATTGATGGCATCAAAGCAACAAGGGGGGAATGGGTAGGCCCCACACGGCCAAGGAATCTGGCTGCGTGGGCCATGCTTGTTTGGCCCTCGTGCCTCCCCTGTTGCACTTCCTTCTCTCCAAAGTCTTGTTCCATGGAAAAACTGGCTTTCACAAAGTTTCAGGTAATTTTGGACTCCGTTTGGGTCACTGAAAGTTAAAAGCATTGAAAAAGAGGTTTTCTGGTTTTCCTAGGTTAATCCAATAAAATTAGGAAACATGTGAATTATTCCCAATAATCATCAAGAAGCATGAATACAACCAATATATGGTGCAAATAAGATGGAATATCAAGTGGTAAAGTGCAAAGATCATATATGCATTTTACATGCATCAACATCCCCAAGCTTAACCTATACTCGTCCTCGAGTATAAAGGTGATAAAACCAATATGAGCTTTATACTTTACTACTATCTAAGATATCAAAGAAGATTATTGCTGCGACACATAATTAAATGATTCATTCTATAAATAAGTAGCAATATGCAAGATAGATTATCAAATGATATCAACATTTCAATGTAAGGATGTCTAATAATGATTCACAAAGTAAAACATAGAAGAAAGCACTATGGACCAAATGTATGCAAAATGAAATAAAACAAAGTAAAGACATCCTATAATGGTCACAGAGTATTCTTCTTGAAACTGAATGTAAAGGTGGACACTTTAGAGAAACAGATGATAAGAAGAGGTTAAACATGAGTAAAGTAATATCTAGCTTCCAAATACTTCATCTTAAACTTATGTTTGAGACATGATATTCATTGGTTTCAGGATTCCATTGCCCCTATCATTAGCATCTTGAAATGTTTAATGGTTAAAGTGAAAGCAAATATGAGTAGTGCTCTTGACAAATATAAGTTGAATGTCTCATGCCCATTGAAAATGAGTGCCTACACCAGATGTTACTAAACTCGGGATACAAAGGAAATTTCTTGTCATTGTAAGTATAATAGTATCATAGAGAATCTCAACCGGGGTACCTCTTGCCTGATGATATAGGAGCTTTCACATATCAAAATTACAAGACAAACAGACAATGAACACCTCGACATCTCTTTTATTTACCGTTGTGTATAGCTTTTTATTATGAGATGTGTCGTCGAATGCTCACTATGGAATGTTGTAAATTTCCACCATGAATGATGCATGGCTTAGATTAGCGGCCCGAGAGTTTTCTCTAACCATTTATACAAACTCCATGAATAAACAATGTTTTCACACTTAGTTCACAAATGATAAGCATCCAAAAACAAAAGAATCATGACATCAACTAAATATAAACAAGTGCAATGTTGAAAGTGTACCCCATGTAAGCATGGTTGTGCTAACTCCCAACTCAGACTTTGTCAAGCTCATAACTTCATAATTTTAATCACAATGGTTCAGGTTTATTAAGTGCGAGAAATAAAGTGTGCATTCAAGTTCGTGGGAGCCTTTAGACCATTTTTCTCATAACAAACATACTCATAAGCATTTTAATATTTGGTAACTAAGTAAGACAATGAAACATGAAAAACATACTCGGAATAGCTTCAAAGCTAGATATGGTGGACTCACTGGAATAACTTGATTTGAAGGTGATGGAAAAACAAGTTTTTGACTTGTTGGATTTTTATTTTTGGGCTAGCAAGAGGGAGAAAGTTGACCAACTACATGCATGCATAAGTGTCCATAAAGCTAAACAATCCATGTTAAAAAATGTAAACAAGTATTAATCATCTAAACATGAATACAAGATAGCTCCTAATAAACCACTTGCAGATCAAAACTCATTCAAAGCATATGAAGCATGCAACCATATGTATCTTAATAATCAACTCCTATATCTCAATCCCAAATCTTTCAATGCATCCAAATCAAACCAAACCAAACCTCCAGCAGCTTTCTCTCAAAATAAATAAACATGGTGGTCTCACCCAAATATAAAGAAAACAAAAAAAACTATAACAATACTATAAAACACGCTCCAAGTTTATGCGATAAAACTGCGTTGATAGAAAAAAAAAGTAGACGTATGCAAACCGAGAATGTGTAGTCCAATGGGGTCTTGACATCCCCAAGCTTATGGTTTTCACCATTCTTTAATGGCTCTTGGCGCAGCTCCTCTAATTCCCGTGAAAAAACTTTAACACAAAGATATCTCCCATCTCTTTTTATGTGGGGTGACAATAGTAGGAATAAAAAGCATGATGCTTGCCGCATGTAATTCCCAAAAAAAATTGCATGAAAAGTGTCCAGTAGGTATATAATGTTGTATTCCTTCTCATAAATTCAAACCAATCAAAAAGATTTAGCTTTAAAGCTCAAAGAATGCATAAAACAAAATAGGACAGAATCTGTCCTGAAATATTGCAGCAGCAAAACGTAATTAATTAACCTACTTAAACATTTCAAAAAAATTTGTAAAAAATGAAGCATATAGATGATGAAAAGTTACACCTTCAGTTAAAAGGAGAGCTCAATCGGACCTATAGAAAAATTTTGAGAATTTTTTGACTGAAAAGAGTTCACGCAGGAATTTCGGCTCCATATGTTTTCGGCAACTTTAACAATCCAAATGAGTAAAACTTGACATTTTATTAAAAAATCTAGTAGCAAAACAAAAAATAAAGTCTCTTGTTACAGAAAGAGTACATAAAGGAAATCAAAACAAAAACAACCGGGTTGCCTCCCGTAAAGCGCTTTCATTATAGCCATATAACTAGGCTTACTTACTTGATAATTAAGATGGGTGAAGCTCATGAGGGAACTTGTATTTCGACGTGTCCCTCTTCCTTGGGAAGTGTTCCATACACTTTTATATGGAAACTGAAACTTCACATTGCCTTCCTTCGAATCAATGATAGCTCCTTTAGTACGAAGAAAAGGTCTACCAAGAATAATAGGACTAGAGGTTTTATTCTCCATATCCATGATAATAAAATCAACAGGCACAAAAGACATATGCAGCTCTACCATAACATTACTAACCTTTCCTAAAGCATGTTTAATGGAATCATCAGCAAGTATCAAGTCAATAGAGCATTTTTCAATATTTTTTAACTCTAGCAATTCATATAACTCTTTAGATAAAACAAAAACACAAGATCCAAGATCTAATATAGCATGATGTGTTTCTTTTCCAATAGTGACTAAACCTTTGGGATCCATGCATCCCCAAGATTTGGTGGTATCATGGCCTCCTGGTTGTACCTAGCAATCTTTTCTTTCAAGACATGATTAGCAATATAAGAACCAAAACCTGCTTGGTTAGCATTTATAGATGGATCACTTGCAAACTTTTGTAGTATATTAATGAGTTCATGAAATCTACACTTTTCCAACTCAAGCGACGGATCTTTAACTTCACTAAGCATTTTTACTTCTTCAACTTTTTTCTCCCTATTATATAATTTAAAAATCTCATGATGGTCATCAAAATCTTCTTTAGGCACTTTAGCTTTTTCTAAGCTCTTTTTAATCTTCACTTCCACAAGTAAGCCATCAAGTAAGAGAAGGGCATTTGTAGTATTAGTATTCATGAAAGCACCCTCACATTCATTATCCAAGAAGGTCCTAGAAGTGTCAGACAACCCTTTATAAAAAGCATGCACAAGCATCAATCTCTAAGACCATGTTCCATTCCAAACGCAATTCCTCTAAACCTTTCCCAAGATTTTACTAATGGTTCCTCCCAAACCTTTCAATGAACAAAGCCTTTAAAATAAACTAAGTGCTAAAGTTTCCTGTAGGCCATTTTAATATCCAATCTAGTGCTTTTCCAGCAAGTGAATAGGGAAAAAGCTTAACTTTAATTATTTCATTGTTGGCATGATTTAGTTTTTACACCTCTCATTAAACTTCCTAATATGATGAATAGGATCCTCCATTGGGTTTCTACAAAAGCGATGTTCATAAATCATTTTAGTGATATCGGGATCTATTTCAAACTCATCTATAGGGATATTTATGTCTTGAGGCAAATTCTTAACACTGAACGGCCAAAAAGCTCTCTTTTCTATGATACAATTTTTTATGGATTTTTATTTTTTAGAATGAAATCTGAAAGTAAAATGATACTACAACTAATGCATACTAAATAAAAAATAGTAAACAAAATTCAAAACAAAAACAAAATGCAAACCGAAATATAAAAGTAATGCAAAACTGAAAGTAAAATGATATGCAAGACAATGACAAAACAAAAAATAAAATACTTTACAAATCTAAAAGGACAAGATGATACTCACGTAGGTGCAACCTCTCCAAGCTTAGGCGTTTGCACAAGTTGGTGATGAAGACTTTCTTGTGAGCAATCCTTCTACTAGTTCCCCAGCAATAGTGCTGGAAAATCGCTTGATCCTTCGCTAGGTTGAGACTCCAAGAGTAGAGTGTTTAGCATAGCGAAGCTTGATTTCCCCCACTAAGGTGACTCGAGGGTTTATATCGAACTCTCCAGGAACTGTGTGTATAAGGATCCTTCCTATCCCTCTTCTAACAACCTACAAGGTAAAATAAATTTGCTTTGTGCCCTCAAACTCACCAAGTGGTTGTCAAGCACAAGGTGTGTGTAAGTATACAAAACTGAAAATAAATATACAATACTAAATAAATAAATATGCAAATGCAACGGCGCTAGAAAATCTTGTGCCTCGGGAATATGCAAACTAAAGTAATATGCAATGCAATGATAAATTGTAAAAGGTATGGTTGTAGTGTTTTGGTTTGTGAAATGCAATAAAGGAAATATTTTTTTATTTTTGAAATTAATAATGACTGAAAATAAAAATAGCGATAAAGTGACTGGAAAGTTGTTTCTTATGATAAAAGTGGACCGGGGTTTATGGGTTCACTAATGCACTCTCTCATAAAAGATATGGCGGACATAGGATCATACAATTAACATAAAGGATTGCAACAAAGTTCACATTTAGATGAATTTATATGGGCATCACGTCCTATATAGAGATATTTTGGTTATTCATCTCTCTCATACTCCACCAAGATGGGAATTTAATCTAATCATCTCGGTATTAAGATAAACTCAGAGCATAACATTAAGCACAATGACATGAAGTTAAAATAAGAACATATTTGATCTAGTCGCGGATACTCAGCAAGGTCACGCTAGAGACACCTTATAGCATGGTATTTTCTTTATCCCTAGTGAGGCAACAAAGTAAGGTAAACACCCAAGTGACTCCAAGGACTATCCTCCCCAGAATAATCACCCCCCGTTACTCCAACTAACATACACGTTCCCCCACACACGCTCTCATAAACATGCTTGATCATAACAAGTAAACAAGAACGGGGTACATAATATGCATCTACTCATACACTAAAATTAAAGAACAATTGCAATATCATATATTAACTCATAGAAAGATCCACCAAAAAAGTGATATAAAGATGGCCATAATCATGTTATGCAGCTCATATGGCGCTAAGATGATGAAGAACAAGAGAGAGAGAGATACAATAGCTACTACCACAAACCCGTAGTCTAGAGGTGGACTACTGCAAAAACCCTTATTAGTGACAGACGTTTTTTGCTTATCAGTGATGGGCAAGCTGCCCGTCACTGGTACTTAGTTACTAGTGACGGGCAGGTTGCCCGTCACTAGTATATGTATAGCAGTGACGGGCAAACTGAGAATGCACGTCACTAGTAATTATTAAAGGACCAGTAGTTTGCAATTTTCTAGTGACATGCCCATTATCCTGCCCGTCACTAGTATCCATTTTAGTAATAAAAAAATTAAATGCATTTCCACTTATATTACAGATAGCACAATATGTTGTACCAATGATTCGTTCACATAATCCAATATGACATATAACACAATGACAAGAAATAGCAAATGTTACAACGTGGCATTAACATCACACATAGCCACTGCCATGCATCTCCCTGGAGCTTGACTCGCCGCATTATCACCCTCCAGCAAGAGAAGGCCAACACCTACAAAACAGGTTGTAATGGAGGAAGTTAGCTTCAATAAATTCTCGTTGTTACCAAGGTTACTCTTCTTCTTCCTGGTAAGGAAGAATAATTAGCACAACACATTGGAGCATTAAATATTCAGTCAAAATGGAGATCAAAATAGGGACATGTGTGCAGTATAATACCTACTTTTTCATTTTAAGACAAAGAAGATTGTTCTTCTCCAACTTTTTTTCTCCAAAAAAGCATGTATGCTCTTTCTAAAACAAAAAGAATATAAAAGGGTTCAGGCCCAGGTAGCCAAAAAGAACAGGCTGCTGCAGAAATTAACAAAACTAGCATAATACTCGTGCGTTGCTACGGATAGATAAACTAAGCATTGAGCACATCTTTGTAAAAATCTAATTAAAAATTTATCACTAAATGCAAATGATCAATAAAAATACTTTGTCGTTATATGTCAAATTAAACTATGTTTGGTTCCCAGCTGCCCAAGTGTCTGACAGTACTAAATGTGCACATATGTACTATTCATAGGATTTAGCTTCAAGAAAAATTTTCCAGGTTCTTTGGTGTACTATGCTGTCGGTCCACTGATAATGTAACTCTCTTATGCGGTATAGAGCATATGATCTTAAAATAGGATCATTCAAATCTACAGGAGCACATGATAGTACCCCATTAATTTGGATAGCAATTGTACACAGGTCCATTCAAAACAAGTAAATTTTGTTATTAATGACTGCTAAGCCGGCCCCCTTTTTTCAAAATAAAACATGGTTGCTAGCTGTCTAAATGAGTTAATAATTAGCAAGACACGCGTAGCATTATACTTTAACTAAGTAATAAGTAGCCTGCACCATGTTTTTCCTTTTCATTCTAACATCCAATTGGTCTTGTATCAATAACATCTTACAATGGATCCCCTCGAGAAAAGGTTCTGATCATCACAATCAGCTTTGAAACTTTACCACAGGTGAGTATTATACAGATCAAAACTCCCCACAAATAGGAAAGCAAAATCCTATACACAACTTCTGAAAGGCTACGGATTGCAATCCAAGAGAAAGAAAAGCCACATTGAGAATCCTCTCGCAAAGAAACGCCCTTGAATAACTCATGTCGCGAGCGTGCCCTATAAATTCAGAATTTGGTTTTCAAGGACAACGATGTTTCTCCCTTAAAATTGGCTACCTTCTGGCAAATGCAGCAGCACTTGACGATTGTAAATGATCTCAGAACAGTTAGCATGAACTACACATTTAGTTATCATTCAGTTATAACACACACCAACACCAATCTACAAGTTCAGTTATCTCTCTATTATCTTCATCTTCTCAATATACACAACAGCCTCAGCACTACTGACTCCCTCTACTCAGCTGTCAGCACCACCACGAGCTCCATCGTTTGGCCGCCTCGTGCCCGAGCTGCCCACGGCAATCCGCCTGTTCAGCTCCACACCCCTCCTCTCCGCCATAGAACGGGTCATGGACGGCGCTGCCCATCAGAGTCCATCTCAAGCCGCTCATCGCCCTAGCCTCTCACGGTCTCACCCACTGATCGGGTGTCTTTCCTAGCACCACCACGAGCGACAGACAGGATAAAAGGATCGTGGGTTGATTCATAATAATTGAGGGGTGTAAATGCAAAACCTTCGCGATTTGCGATTTTGGGCCGACCAACGTACCTACCACCAGATTGCGAAATATAGTAAAGATTTCAAGCTGGACACCTAATAATACAACCAAATTTAGACATTTATGTTCAGATTTAATGCTAACCAACTATTACACATGAGATAAGTTTATAGAGACACATGAGATAAGTTTATAGAGACACAATTCAAACTGACCAAATTGAACCATGTTGGTGTTAACCTTGTTGTATAGGCTCAGTATCATGTTTAATTCTGTTTGCATTTGATTAAGATCTAGCTAGTAGTATGCATAAACATGGCAGAGGCATGTCCGGCAAGAGAGCTAAACTAAGAGAGACAGAGCGTGCACTGCAAGCGGCCAGACTGCAGCCATTAGCTGAGTACTTGCATGCACTAGAATTAGTCAAGAAGATTAGTAGCTGCATGCACGCAAATAGTGCGGAGTTCCAACAGCTAAGTCACAAGGAGATCGAAGTGTGCGGCTGTTGCATGCACAAGTGCGTGTGTGCGTGCTAAGTGGAGTAGTGGAGTAGTGGTTAGTGGGTGCGTGTCAGCTGTTTTAGTTCAGCTATATAAATCCCTGTAACCAGTTCGTTTCAGTTAAGAGATTAAGAAGATTGGCTGAGTGATTCAGCTAGTCACAGAACTACTTGTGTACTCTGTGCGTGTTGTGTGAGGCAACCAAAGAGAGCTAGCTACCTGAGAGAGCTGGAGATTACAAACCATGCCCTATACATATTTTGCAACTGGGCAAGAGAGAAAAGATGATCAATAATCTTATCATGACAACATAGAAGGCAATTTTTCTCTCCCTACACCCCCCCTATGTTCAACATCTCAACTTGCCATTGGTTATCTATAAATGTACACGCACAAGAGAATATTAATACTACATGTCCAAGACATAGATTTTGGGAAATTATTTTAAGAACATAAAATTTAGGAACTCTTTAGCAACATAAATTTTTTAGGAACTCTAGAAAAAGAAAAATGTTTACTTTGAACTCATGTAGAAGAACCAGCAAGTATTGAATACAACATGCACCAATAAGAACACCCTCAGCACACAAAAAAAACTGCAGAATTGACACGAGCATGGCATCTGTAGCATGTGTATGCAATATGACGTCCTTTGGTCTTGTCGATATGAATATGCCAACAATCAACTTGCAATTACAAAATTTAACGTGGAAGGTCACCCTTTCGGCCTCTACATCATGCAATGTGGAAGAGTCACCTATGAAGCTATAGCTTGACGAATAGAAACTTTAGTAGCACTGAGGCTTCTTACTAATAAATATTTATACATCATTTGGGTAATGTCGAACTGCAACTTTTGGCCTACTGGTAAAAATAAGTAAGGGATAATTTTAGGCCTTTCACAAAGGATGTCCAAGGAGGATATCCAACTGAGAGTTGAATTGGATGCGTTCCGCATATAAATATTATCGGTTTAGAAAGAGAATACTAGCACAAAACAGATGTATTGTGTTTGTTACATATTTATGCCAAGAAACGAGATTGTTTGCCACTAGAGGAAGTGCCATAGTTACCTGCTACATCATGCAGTACTAGTTGATCTACCGGCATTGTCTCTTTTCAGATCTTCCAAATGGCCTGTAGGTGAGAAAACTTAGGTGTTACACTTACGCTGAATAAAGGTAAGGTAAAAACAATTATGTAAGAGCACTGTCGACAGTAGAGAAGAACAATAAACAATTAGGGTCAGCCACAAAACCATTTTGGATCGCCCTCAATTGTTCATACCTTTTGTCAGAACAAGAGAATTTCTCTTAATGTCCTTGTGGTGGATCTAGTAGATGATATTCCCATCCAGATACCAATGTAGACGGTCACTGTCACGCTCAACATACAACAATGTATACTGTCACGCCCAATGGAATGTGCTGCAAGATAGTGCCAAACAATCAAAATTTATTTGCCATAACGCACTAGTGGAAAAAGAGGCTTTAGTACCGGTTCCAGAGGCCCATTTGTACCGGAAAACAAACCAGTACAAAAGATTCGGGACAAAAGGCCCCCCCTCTTTGGTACCGGTTCATTACAAACCGGTATTAAAGGGGCCTCCACGTTGGCTCCCAGGGGAGTGCAGGCTAGGGACCTTTGGTACCGGTTTGTAACACGAACCGGTACCAAAGGTCCAGACGAATTTCTGGTATAAATTTTGAAAAAAAATTGAAAAAAATTGAATTTATTTTTCAGAATTTCTCAATTTTTGGATATTTGAATTGTTTGACAGTTTCCACTCTAATCTCTAATCACCCCTATTCTCATGTCAAAGTATATACTAGTGGTCCCACTTCCCGATCGGTACTAAAGGTTCAGCTCTGGCCCACTAAAACCCTTTAGTACCGGTTCCTAGTATGAACCGGTACAAAAGGCCCTTATCGAACCGGTACTGATCTTGCTCGGCCGGCTGGGCAAATCAACCGGTACTAATGTACCCTTTAGTACCGGTTCATACGGGAACCGGTACTAAAGGCTTAGACCGATGACCCTTTTTCTACTAGTGACGTCTCAACACTTAATCTAACAGAGCTATATTCCATGGTAGTATTACACACACAGTTCACAATTGTGGAGGAACCTCTATTGCAATTAATCTGGACTACACATGCATATGCCTACACTTGACCCTACAAGAGAAAATCAGCAGGAGAGGAAGGGAGGCTGTGAGGTCTACGGAGGAAGCGTACTGAGGGGTCGTCGGAGGATAGCGGGTCGGCCTCCCCATGGCGGCGCCGGCTGCGCATCTGGAGCGGTCGGCGTCCTCCTCGTGGTCGAGCGGCGGAGCCGTACAGCACCGGCGAGTAGCGGGGGCAGGCCAGCCGGATAGGATGGAGGTCGGGGATAAGGAGAGGCGCGCGAGGCCGGGCTGGTTCATCCTCGATGGTGGCCGGCAGGGGCAGCTAGGGTTCCGCACATGGTGGGTCTTTTGGTGGCGCAGGAAGGCGGCGGGTCGGCGAGGGAGATGTACCGGGAGATGCGGCAGGATTCAGGGAGACCGGCCACCGTCGGAGGGAAGGTGCGGGACAGCGGGAGCCCGAGAGGAGTTGGGGAAGACCGGCCGCTGCGGTGGTTGTAGGGATATACTCCCTCCGTTCGGAAATATAAGATATTTTAGTTTTGTGAAGTGAATGTATTTAGATATCTTTTAGTGTATAGGTTTACTTAAATCTATACACTAAAAAATATCTAGATATATTAGCTTCACAAAGCTAAAACATCTTATATTTCTAAATGGAGGGAATAGTTGAATCAGGGGAGAGGGAGAGGGGATCGACGCAGAACATATCGTACGCAACGAACGAATCTGTGCACCTGCTAAACCAAGCACTTGTGGGCTGTTGGATGGAGAATGGAGAGACACGAGTTTACTGAAAGGGTGGGCTAGTGGTACATTATAAAACCGCTGAATTCAGGAAAATCATTGCTCTTGCGGTAAACAAATGACATGGTACTCTATGGTGTAGTATGGTATACATATTGAACGAGTGAGCTGTGATGCCAAATTCACGTATGTATAAAGTTTTATATTTCTCTAGCTAGGAATGCAAGTGTGCTGCTGATTCAGTTCGTTATTGTTAACGCTCTCGGGACAGACGGACGCTATGTCTAAGAGATGGGCCGTGGGTGCTGGTCTTGCGAGATAGTAATACTCCCTCTGTCCATAATTAGACGTCGGACCCGCAGCTGATTTTCTTTTTTTCGAAAACCCCCTAATACATCTAAAACATTTCAAATCAACCCTTAATTTTCGATTTCCAAAATTGGGTCCTCGTGTCCTCTTCCTCGCCGTCCGCCCCGCCGCCCGCCATCGACGGGGGCGAGGAAGGAGCTCGTCGATGACCTGCGCGCCCTCCGTGCCCTCCGTGCCCTCCGCGCCCTCCGCGCCCTCCGCGTTCCTCTTCCAGGTCCGCGCCGCTTGAGCTCGCCGCCGTCTCGATCGAATCCTCGGGTCTCTCCTCCAACTCCGGCTCCGCTTGAGCTCGCCGCCGTCGCGCCTCCTCAGGCTTCGCCGAGCCTTCAACAGCATTCAAGTTCTGGCCATCCACAAGCATTTTCCACACGAGATCGACTTCTGATTTTGTTGGCCGTCGTGGTCCTCCGCTCGCCGTCACTGGAGGTCGTCACCGGAGCTCCGGCGGTGACCAAAAACCAGCGGCGCCTCCACAGAAGTGTCTACTACTCGTGTTGCTTCTCCCCTACGCCGCTATAGTTCGCAGCTACTGCTCCATCCCTGCTAAAGATTCATAGTATCAAAAAGTTTCAGAGAAAGGAAAACAAGATTCAGAGAAAGGAAAACAAGATTCAGTGAACAAGCTTGTACAGTCTCTGTTGATCATAATCATACAGTAAGCAGTAAGAAACTTGTGCAAAAGTCTCTGTTGATCATAATCATACAGTAAGCAGTAAGAAACTTGTGCAAAAGTCTCTGAGGATCACTGTTGCAAAAGACCAGGGGAAGATTCAGTGAACAAGCTATACGCTGAATAATGCCGCAAGAATCAGAAACATGTGCAAGAAGCAGTCAACAAGAGTATCAGGACATGTAGTGTGATGATCTGGTTCTGTATGCATGCGTCAACTGGCGCAAGGTGCTAGCTACAGAGGACAAAACAAGATTCAGAATTGTTCAGGTGCAGTGTGAAGACTACAAAATGAGACTTGCACCTACTGATGTCAGGTGCAGTGTGAAAATACTTGAATTAACTACTGTTGCAATTCTGTCAACAACTCAGTGTGAAGTTATTGCAGCATCAGGAGTACCTTTCATTTATATTGCTCACTTACTCACTTGTAAATTAATCCTACTCCTTTGAATCTAAACAAGCTGGTACAGTATAAAAAAGAGCAAACTCACATGTCATAAAGTTTAAACTTGATTTCTCTCTCAATCTGAACAAGCTTGCACAGTATAGATGCTATTAGTACTCTTGTCATTTGAGAAATGGCTACTGCTTAATATAAATGGGAGTCTCTATTTATAAGTAAAAAGAGCAAACTCTGTTAATCCCCATTTCATTGTTTACCTCTGTTTATAAGTAAATGGGAGTCTCTGTTTAAATATATGCTCTTTTGAGCAATGGGCCTCTCTCTCAATCTGAACAAGCTTGTACAATATAAACATATGCTGCCATACTCTTGTTTACCTCTGTTTATAAGTAAATGGGAGTCTCTGTTTAATATTTGTGTGTTTACCGTGACAGGTAATAACAAGAGAATGAGAATGATAAGGGAAATAAGACATTTTCCATTTCATTCAGGAAACCCCATTCAGTGGTATGTAATACTCCCTTTGTGCAGTATATCTTTGCCAAGTTTCAATTTAGTAAGTACTCTCTTTGTGTAGGGAGCTGGTCTTCGGAATATGGGTAACACATGCTTTCTAAATGCAACTCTTCAGTGCATCACTCATACTATCCCACTTTTTAAGAAGCTATGTTGCACTGACCACTCCATTTCATGCTCATGTATGTATTGTTTCAATTTATGCTCACCGAAATCCTTTTTTATTGATTTGCTTTGCATGATTAGTTCCATTGTTACATATAGATGATCAAGATGGGTTTTGTTCCTTCTGTACCCTTAAACAACACATGGAAGAATCGACTCGAAGGTCTGGATCTGTTTTAGTGCCAGCAAGGTTCAAAGATAATTTAAGCAGTATCCTTTGGATTGTGATAATTTATATGGATTACCATGTCTCTACAATTGTGTATTGCCATTCGTGTTCCTTGACAAGATTCTTTAGAATTATCTTCAGACTTTATTCCAGGACAACAAGAGGATGCACATGAGTTCCTTCGTTGCTTGCTGGAAAATTTGCATCAGTGCACTTCATCTTTTGATGACGACAGTATTGTCAAGCAGGTGTTTGGAGGTCAACTAAAAAGCCAGGTATGTATACTAAGTCATTGCTTATTTGTTATCTTGGCACATGTGTTCTAACTAATGCAATTCTTTTCATATACTCCGTAGTTGACATGTCGTGATTGTGGTCACTACTCCGATACATTTGAGCCCTTCCTTGATCTCAGCTTGGAGATTGATCAAGTTGATGACCTTATTGCTGCATTGGAATCTTTTACTAAGGTGGAGAAAATTGGTGATGTTGAGAACAAGCTAACCTGTGAAAGGTGCAAGGTTCAAGTTTGTAAGGAGAAGAGGCTTGTGATTGATAAAGCACCTGATGTTCTTGCATTTCAACTCAAGCGCTTCACCACACTTGGCAATTCAGTTCAAAAGATTAACAAGCATGTGGCATACCCATCAGAACTTGATTTGAAGCCGTTCCACAGTAGTCCAGAGAAGGAGGTGAGTTTTTGTGCTCTTCTACGCTTGTATCATGAACTAAAATACTGTTTGATCTTTAGTTTGATGTTTTGCTTGTATTTTCAACTACAACAGGAACTTAAATATGATCTTTATGGAGTCATTGAACATTCTGGCTTACCTAACAATGGACATTATGTGTGTGTCATTCGTTCTTCACCAAGCAATTGGCACTTGATGAATGACTCACTTGTAGGTTTCACAAGTTGCTTTCTATTTCCTTTCATGACACGATGTTTTCACCTTGTAATAGGCATGCATTTGTTGCAGGTTGATTCCATTACTGAGACAAGTGCACTACGACATGAAGCATATGTTCTTTTCTATGTTAGGCAGGGCATGTTTCCGTGGTTCTCAAATTTGCTAAATGAAGCTAAAGAGACAAATCCACAAAGAACATTTGTCCAACATGAGCATGATGTGTTTGGCTTTGAGAAATTATGTAAGGATTTCTTTCCTCAATGTATAATCTGGAGTACTAGGGAATATGTAAGGAGTGTTTCTAAATGTCTCCTTTACAGGTGAGGAGGCTACTTTGTTGATGCCTGTGACTGAACATCAAACGAAAGTGAAGAAACCAAAGACTACTTTGTTGATGGGCATGACGTCCTGCAGTGGCCCTCGAATTAACCAGTGGCCCTCGAATTAACCCCACAGTGGCACAAGAAACAATAGGCGGAAATTTGACATGTATGCAACACTAGTCATAGCAGACTATAGCATACTAGTGATAGCAGATTCACACTCAGTTTATGCCATCTTAGTGATAACAGATTCAGACTCAGACTATAGCATGTAATCCTTTACAACAAGTGATCATTGTTTTAGAATTTGCTGATAAACACACACTCAAATTCAGACTTTGTGTTTGATAACTGTTTCAGAATTTGCTGATAAACACACTCAAATTCAGACTTTGTGTTTGATCATTGTTTCAGAATTTGCTGATAAACGCACTCAAATTTAGAAATTTAGGGGGCATCGACCCCCTTTCTGTTAAGTTTCAGCAGTAATTTTCCGGTTCTCAATCCTCACGAGCATCTGTGTGTTGGAGGCATCGCATACCTGCCGGCTGTGCACGACTTGGACTGGAAGTAGAAGATGGTCTGGAGTTTCTTCCTGAGCATAGAGCCCATATCAGGTGCGCTGCAAGCACGAATCGTGCAACCTTGACCACAGCTGGGAACTGACCAACATCACAAATGCCAATCTGATGAAATGCAGATAAGAAGTGATCAGTTTATAGAGAAAATGTTGATCAAATGCAGGAGGAGCAGAGGGGAGGGGAAGCGCTCACGCTCGGCGGAGGGAAGAACGTTCTGGAGGGAAGCCGCCGGCGGTGGCGCGTCAAGGAGATCAGCAGAGGGGAGGGGAAGCAATCACGCTCGGCGACAGCGGAGCGAATCCTGACGTGGGCTGCAGGCTCCTGACGCGGGCTACAGGCTCCCCTTGCGCCCCCACGCCTGCTACCTGGCGCTGCCACTGCCGCTGCTTAACGGGATCTTGGCGAGGCGGTTGATCCAGCGCGGGATGCGGGCGCGGCCGACGACGAGGCGGCGGCACGCGGCATCGCAGAAGTTGTGGGAGACGAGGTTGTAGGCGTCGCCAGGGAAGTCGCGCGCTAGGCCGGCTATGAGCGCGCAAGGTCGACCATGAGCACCTCGGTGCGGGTTAGCTCCATGGCACCCACCAGTACCGCCTCCCGGAAGGCGTACCCAGGGCACCACCGCGGGGACACCTCGAAGATGCCACAGGGAACCAAAAATTGGAAATTTGGGGAAGCTACGGGTGTGTTGCCTGTGGGAGGGTGCGGCGGTGCGCTACCGGAGGGAGCGACGGCGCAGGCGGTGGCGGGCATCGCGAGGAACGGGGAGGGGGAGGAACGGGGAAGAAGAATGGATCGCTGGTTTGGTCGGGAAAACATAAAGGTCTTTTTTACAATAATGTCAGTCCGACATCTAAACACGGACGGAGGGAGTAGTATCCTTGCGAGTACGTTAATTTGCAATACTGATATGCGGGACATAACCATCAGAGAGCTGTTGTATCCTTACGTTGTTGATACATACAGTGAAAGGCAATTTTAGAAGGATCGCATGTATTTTTAATACTAGCAACGGGCATATTAGTAGTGTTTGTCACTGGTATGTTTTTGTAATATCAGTGACGGGCATAAAATTCTGTCGGTCACGGGTACTTGGTATAGCTATCGACCGCAGAGTTACCAGTGACGGGCATTGTCTTGCCCGTCACTGATAATTATTATCAGTGACAGGCTTTGTTTTGTCCATCACTAATAGGCTGGAGGCTATAAGCTATTCTGCAGTAGCGCTCCCTCTTCATCATGGTGACGAAGGTAGAGTCGTCGGAGAGGATGGAGATCACACCGGCAGCGCTCCGCCGGAGTTTTCCCCTCCGATCTTCAATCTCAGAGGCTCTTGTTTCATGTTTCTTTGTTTCGGCGGTGCTTCCTTTTGCGACCCGCAGGGGCACCCTTTATATAGTCGGTTTTAGGTCAAGACGAATCCATCGAGATGGAGATTGACGACATCGGAGCAACGAGTGGGGAACGGGCTGGCCCCATGCGGCCAAGGAATCTGGCCGCGTGGGCCATGCTCGTTTGGCCCTCGTGGCTCTCCTGTTGCACTTCCTTCTCTCCAAAGTCTTATTCCGTGGAAAAACTGGCTCCCGCAAAGTTTCAGGTAATTTGGACCCCGTTTGGGTAACTGAAAGTTAAAAACATTGAAAAAGAGGTTTTCTAGTTTTCCCAGGTTAATCCAATAAAATTAGGGAACATGTGAATTATTCCCAATAATCATCAAAAAGCATGAATATAACCAATATATGATGCAAATAAGTTGGAATATCAAGTGGTAAAGTGCAAGATCATGTATGCATTTTACATGCATCAGGTGCATGTCAGTAGGCTTGTTGTCCCTGATGACCTCTGTGATGTCCTTCATAGCGTCGATCATGCTGGTGGTGGCCATGATCTCATTGTCATCAAGTGCACCCCTCTTCCTTACATGCAACGGGTGTCGGGCCACCAACTGGCCATCGAGGATGATGGTCTTGGACTTCTTGGTGTATGAATACTCTGGTCAAGGTGTACCGAGAGGGGCTCACTTGATCCCATCGCACACCAACCGGTGGCTAGACCGAATTAGAAGATGGTACGCATCTCACTGATAGTGCTCAACCTCCAGGGTAATGGTGAATGTGTCCAGACACCACTGAGCTCCACTGAGGTCTTCGAGCTTGCTCACCTAGAGCCACATGATCATCCACTTTCTCATATGCTCGTACATCCGAGTTGATTCCACTTCACCTCCATGGTAGTCAAACAGATCCTTCTCAAGATCATTTAGATGGACCTCCTTGAATCCCTTGTAAGTACAGATGCCACTCTTGATGAGAATGCACATCTAATTAGGGAATAAGGTAGGCTTGAAGGGAATACATTTCATGGTTGCCTTCATCTGTGTCTTCTATGCATTCATAGTCCTTGTGGCCACCTTTAAAGCTAGGCTCTTCACCAGGCTTTGCACAAGGCCCTTCGTGATGGTTGCAAGCGATGTAAATGAGGGCACCTTTGCATTCTGAGGAATGTGCTAAGAACCGTCCACAAAAAAGTGATATACGAGTCACCAATGCTGACTAGAGCACGGAAAAATTCATCACTCATCTCTTCCTACATTGATCACGCACCACCGATCAATATAAACACATGCAGATCTAACTAAACACCAAATGCACATATAAGAACTACCACATCACGTACATAAGCTATCTAGATAATAGGTCAAAACGCAAACACTACACATGATCAAGCTACGAACAATGATCTACAACAAACCCAAGCTAAACAAGACATGCCCATGCTCACCATAGAACTAGATCATATGACAAATAGAGATATATTTCAAGAACCCCGATACTACAAGCACTACCCTACCAGTAAAGTCATCGATTCCGACATCCTTCCATACTACAAGCACACACATCTACCTTGAACAAGAAGTACACATGCACAAACTAACCATATCTACTCTACCAATATCTACCATACCAAAACCAGAGATCTACTCAACCAAGATGGAGGTGTGGTTACTTACAGTCGTCGGTGGATGTGTGGAAAATCAAGATAACAAGTTGAGGAAGAAGAGGAAATATATTTGTCGCCGTGGACTGGAGATGAGTGTGTCAAATTTGGTACCTACTCTCCGAACGGAGAATCAAGCTTGAAGGAGGAAAATGTTGATTCTGGAATACCAGGTGAATGTTGAGGGTAGAAAGATGGGGAGGGTTTCAGGGGGAGCCGAATTTCTCTGGATATTTTTAAGAACAAGGCCAAAGACTTGCCATTTTTATTATTTAAGGAGAATAGAGTTGGTCGGCTTTTTAGTGGGAAACCTTCCAAAATGCTACAGGTGCACCAATATTGTCATGGAACACAACCACATAGTCCTGCAGGCTCATGTAGCACGCGTTGTCTTTTTGCACGCATGGTTGTCTAGCATGCGCTGCCTTTTTGCATCCGGGTAGCAGAAATAACAATAGCTCCATGGAAACGGTTGATCTTTTTACCTGGAACACATCGATTCCATTGATTTGGCTCAAGCGACTAGATGTAGGGATGCATGCGAACATCCAATTAGACATACATGTGGATCAATCCATTTTGAGATCACTTAATCATGTGCTTAACAATTGTTTTTCTAACTTACATGTAGTTATTTAGCAGTTGTCCGCCTCGTCCACCGGCATCCCTAACTTGCTAGCCACCATCACGCTTACAAAGTCTGGTACATCCTTCAGCCATAGATGTCGATCTTAGGTCTAAATGGCACCCCTCGTCGCAAGTTCATGTGCAACTTTATTACAACACGGAGGAACAAAGGAAAAAACTAGCTGGGGGCTCCGAGAAACAAGCGCGACGTCTCAAACTCAACGTGGTAGCTGACCTTGCTAACCGATGTGCCTCCCCATTGGAAGCTATATTATAATGTCTAAAATTAACTAACTCAAAGAGCCACCTCGGGAGGGAGACTTACTTTGTTAGACGCTTGTCTGTCAGGCATTCCTTCGTATTATATGGCTATGTATTTACTTAGTAAGACTTTCATTGAGAGGTTTGATAAGCACAGGCGTCGTTTCTTTTGGGCTGGCAAAAAGAAAAAAAGGCGGTATCATTTGGTCAAGTGGACCAGAATTTGTAGGTCTAGAAATAAAGGTGGTTTGGGGGTAAAGGATCTTCACAAGCAGAATGTTGCCTTGCTTTGTAAGTGGTGGTGGAAGTTAGAAACCCAGGATGGTCTTTGGCAAACTATTGTAAAGGCAAAGTATTTTCGAAATAAATCGGTGGCCTCTGTTAAGACAAGAATGTCCGATTCTCCCTGTTGGAAAGCAATTATGAAAGTTAAGGATGAATATTTCCTGGGTAGGAAAGTTATTTTGCATAAAGGTGATATTGTGCGGTTTTGGCTTGATCCCTGGCTTAATAATTCGGCGCTTTGTGAGTCATATTCTGATCTTTTTAACATTTCTCAAGGCCAGGCTTTTACTTTTGAGAGATATGTGAATGCTGATTTTGAGATCCCTTTCAGAAGGAGATTATCTCAGGTCTTGAGTATCCAGTGGGAGCATATTAAGGATGAGGCAAGGCGTATTGCGGTTTCTGACTCCTGTGACAGTGTGGTTAGGGGGTTGACTGCCAATAGAGTTTTTACGACAAAGTCGTTATATCAAAATTTGGAGAGGAACATTTCTGGGGCTAACAACAAGTGGATTTGGAAGTCAAAACTTCCTTTGAAAATTAAGATTTTCATGTGGCAACTATTTTGGGATGCTATTTTAACAAGGGATAAGCTTAAAAGACGAAATTGGCCAGGGTCTCCTATCTGTTCTTTTTGCAATCAGCAGGAAACTGCTATCCATTTGTTGTTTTCTTGCCCTCATGCTAGGGTGGTTTGGGGGGTTGTGGGAACCATGATCAATTCAAATTCGTGCCCTGGTTCCCTCTGGCAGTGCATGTCTTGGTTTCATGCTTTTTTCCCTCGTGGGTGGAAGTTTCATATGCTGATTCTGTCAGCTGTTTGTTGGGCAATTTGGATGATCAGAAATCAGATAACTTTTGACAAGAAGGTTGTCAGGTCTCCTATGGTAACGGTTTTTGCGACGTGTGCTTTTCTTCGTTATTGGGCAGGTCTTTACAATGAGGAGGATAAAGCGAAGATTGTGGCTGGAGCTGATCAGATGATGCGTAAAGCTTCAGAGTTGGCGTCTCAGGTGGCTGGGGGGTCATGGAACGGTCAGGCGACTGCTGTTGGAAGGTTGCTTATCACCAATGGTTAATCTCGGTGTTGCTGGTGGTGGCTCTTGTCCTTGGAGGACTGCTGTGTGTTTGTGGTCGGACTGTGACGTTGTGGTGCTATGTTTGGTTCTTTTGCTGTGATCCTGAAACTGGTGGTGGGTGTAGTTTAGGTGGTAGGTTTTTTGTCCTGTAGTATGATCATCGAGGCCGAGATCATACAGCAGGTTTTCCTACCGGTGTGCGTTGAACTATTTTTCCTTCTGTTTCCCCTTTCTTTCCGTGCTTTTGTTGTTTTACTCTCAGACTGGTTGTATTTCCGTTGAGAAATTAATGGAAAGGGGGGGTTCCCAATTGGAAAAAACTAACTCAAAGAGATTACTAATTTCCTTTATTTATTCCAACACCATGTTGTAACTCCCAGCAAATGTCCTTGCCAGTTCATTGACGATCGCAAGGCAAACAACAGCAAGTGTAAATCGCCTTGCATTGAATGTCTTGCGCCATCACCAAGGCTTCCATGCAGGCCAAAGCTTCGAACATTGTCCGATTGGTGATGCCATCCACAGTGAGAGTAGATGCTCCCATGAACATCCATGCTTCACTCGGATAGACGATTCCCACGGCTCCACTTGGAGCCATCTTTGTCATACTTGCATCGACATTTAGTTTAACACACCCTGTCTCTCGAACCTGACTGAAACAGACGAATTGGTAGAGGGCATGTTTCGAGCTTTAGACGTGTTTAAGTTTAAAGCTTGGCCGGAACAAGGAGGAGTCCAAGTGTCCAACCCAATATTTTGCATCTGATTGGCCTCTATGGTTTACAACAGTCGCAGCACCGTGATGCATGAAAGTGCGATCGGAAACTCAACATTGGGAAAGTATCACATGATCTAGATATATACATGATATAGATCCTTAAAATTCCAATTGCAAGTTTCTATTTTTTAAAAAAAAAATATTTTACAGAAGATATGTGTTTATATAATCCCAAGAATTTTTAGAACCAAATTCGAAATACACAGAGAGCAACGAAAAGACCAATTCAATATAAATAGTGTCACAAAAATAAAAAAGCACAAATAACACAATTCACATATCATTTTTGTTTTTTATTTCTCCGTGTGTGTTTAAATTTGGTTTTGAAAAATCTAGAGAGTGTAAGCACACATCTTGTGAACACTCACAAATTATTTTATTTTTTAGAACTTTTTAAATTGAAATTTTTATAAGTTGTATCATGGTATCATGTATAGCTTGGGATCATGTGATATTTCCTCCTCTGCATGATCTGACAAATGTTTTTTTAGATGTTCAAAACTGACAAATGTTACGTTTGCATTAAAGGAACTACCGGCGGACGGTGGTTGTTTCTTGTAGTTATTGGGCCCAAGTTAACTAGTAGGCCAGAATGTAGATACCGTAGCCCGTTACATATTGGACCTAAATGCGGTCCGCATCAATTGTGCGGAAACAAGCCCAACAATTCCAAGATTAACTCTCGCTCTTCGATTTGGTGAATCCTATTCAACGCTCTTTGCGTCCGCTACGAACCGACGCGTAGCTCGCTCAGTGTTATCGTTTGAATCGGGCCGGCCCAATAACATAATGGTTTATTCCGATTTTGGGAACCTTCTGAAAACTTCCTGGTCGGTTTTCTCTGGTTTTTGGTTACACGTTTCTGTTGGTCAGATTTCTGGTTTATCGCTTTTTTGGGTCGTTTTTGTGATTTTTTTAAAAAAAATTGAACAATTTCGAATGTTAACCTTTTTCAAAATATTTTTTAACTGTGAATTTTTTTAAACTATATTTAAAATTAAATATGAGCGTTTTAGATTTGAACAAATTTGAAATCGAACAAATTTGAAATTGAACAAATTTTAAATTGAACAATTATGAAATGGAACAATTATGAAATGGAACAATTCTAGAATTGAACAAATTTGAAATCAAACAAATTTGAAATTGAACACTTTCAAAATTGAACAAGTTTGGAATTGAACAATTTTTAAATTGAACAATTCTGAAATGGAACAATTCTGAAATTGAACATTTTTGAAATTGAACAATTTTGAATCTGAATAATTTTGAATTTGAACAATTCTGAAATTGAACAATTTCGAAATCTGAACAGATTTTCGAAAATCTGCAAAAAATTAAAATCTGAACATTCCTCATATATAATTTTATTTGGAAATCTGAACGTTTCTTCAAGTTAATTATTATAAAATAGAACAGGAAAAGCGTGGCTTTTTTCTAAACACAAAACGAAAAAAAGCCGAACTAGAAAAGGGAACGACAGATTTTTAGTGGGCCGGCCCATGCGCTGGCTCCTTCAGGCGTCGATGCGTCTACCGACGCTAAACGCGTCAAGTAGGAGTTCCCCTTCGATTTCCTCCTCCCGGCGAGTGCAGCCACCGGTGATTGGTTTCCCCGTTCGTCTCAGATTCCCATGCCCGCATCACCGAGCCCTCCCGGCCAAACAATCCTCCAGGTCTCCTTCCGCCGAGGCACGCCACAAAAGGATTCCCTCTCGTGGTCGTCGTCCTCTGCACTCCATCCGGGCTTTGGGTCGCTTCCTTCCGTTGGTAACGAACTCTAATCTTTTTGGTTTGTCATTTCACTTGTGGAAAAAGGGACTTTAGTCCCGATTGTCTAACCAGGATTAGTAAAATGGGTCTAAATCTTCCGTTGCTCACTAATCGAGACTAAAAGTTCTCTATGTGGCCCAAGTCATGTGTTGGAGGTTGGAGAACCCTTTAGTCTCGGTTAGTGGCTTCAACTGGGACTAAAGGTCTGATAGAATTAATTTGAAAAAATTGAAAAAAATTCAAATTTATTTTTTGGCCTTTTTTTGAATTTCCATATTTTTGGCTATTCGAATTGTTTGACACTTTCCATTTTAATCTCTAATCACCCCTATTTTTATGTCAAAGTACATACTCGTGGTCAAACTTCTTGATCAGTCACCCATCCTCACACTGCTCCACCCTCAGCACGCTTAACTTCTTTATTCCGTCCCTACTAGCTTGCAAGACTACGCTCGCGACTTCTTGATAATACTATACTATCAATTCTGTTAAACCCATTGACAAGGGTATAGATAATAGAGCCCGTCAGTTGAGTACCCCTGAGGCCCGTTAAGTTAGGCCCAATTATAACGATAGTCGAAATACGAGTTCATGTCGTATGTCGATATTGTAATCTGTATCGGACCCCTCCCAATCCTTGAGACCTGGCCACCTATATATAGGGGCCAGGAGAGGACGGTGAGTGACAGATTGAAAGCAAGCTAAGTTTACTCTTATGTTTACTTTCGATACACACCTTGTTTGACTAATTTTACCTTCGAGTTCATCCGACGCCCTACTCCCCCGATCATACGTCCTTCATATTGGATATTTGTCGAGTTAACCCTCATCACCCATAGACTTTGATAACGCATGATTTTATTTTTTTAATTCCAAATAATTGTAAAAATAAGCACCAATGATTAAGTAATAATAAGCATCAATGGAATATTTCAAATATGCATAATTCAATAAATAAACTCTAAATATTTCAAAAAAATAAAATATTCAAAAAACTTAAAATATTCAAAATGCCAAAATAATGTGAAACATTCAAAATAATTAAAAACTGAAATAAACAACAAAAGAAAATCAAAAATTTCAAAAAAAATCAAATTTTTCTATTGATAAAATCTTAAATCTTCCTGCTTTCATATTTTCCTTTGGAATTTTGAGAAGTAAGAAATTGTGCAAACGGTTGAAATCGGATCTAACTTTTTGCGTAGATAGTTTTCATATATTATACATTTTTTCGAGTTCGTACGTAAAAGTTATAGCCATTTGAATTTGGAACAACCTTATTTTGTAACAAAAATATCAAAATTTAAATTTTTAAATTTTCCCTAAAAGTTGGTTGCATGAGGTACATGCATGTCAAAGGATTTTGAAATTTGAAGTTTTTATCATTTTTGTTTATTTTTTTAGATGTTTTTTCTATGGGAAGAGGTCACTACCCTTTAGTCCCAGGTGGTGACTCCAACCGGGACTAAATGACACGTTTGAACCGGGACTAAAGCTTGCTGGCCCATATTTCCGTTTAAATCAGGACTAATGTGAACATTAGTCGCGGACCGAATTATTTGGAGACTAAAGGGGTTGTATGGAAGCTCTTTTTTCTAATACTGTTTGGTTTCTTGCGCCGGTAAATGCTCTGCTGGAATGCTTGGTCGACCTAGTGTGGACTGAAAGTCTGTGGATCTGTTAAGAGTACTGTAGAGAAATTTGATCTTGCTTAGGGCAGCATGGTTCTCCTCTGCCCTTTATCTACTTATTCTAAGATTAGAGTTTGGGGATTCTTGTTGGGACCTAGTTTGGTGATGTGTTTATTGTCCATTATACTTTTCGAGGCACTGGTAGCACAACGTTTTACTCATTTGGTTGATGCTAACAAAACGTGTCAGTGTCTAGCTGAATTGGACACCATAGCAGCTATTCCACTTCACATATCCTTGTCCAGTTCGATACTGGGACACTGTTGAGAGACGATTGATTCTCCCCATGTAGCTCTGGAGGAATTATCCTACAAATCTAAAGAACATGGCTATATCACCTCACTCATATGTTGTACCGAAACAGAAGTGGATGGTTTTGTACTGTTTTTCAATGAAGTAGCCTCTTTGACCTAAAGATTCTTATATAAAAACTCAGGGTTCCTGTCTTCCCGACATGCAATGTTATGTGTGGGTGAAGTTTTAACAATCAAGATGATGTGCCCATTTCACTATTTTAGAGAACTAGCTTAGCAAATATTTCTGAACTATATTTCTATTGTTTCGAAAGAAGCAATATGCAGTGGTTGGACTTTCATGGTTGCTCGTATGTTTTTCCTCTGTTTGTTGGAGGCATTGTGGAGGGTTATGCAGTTTGTGTTATGTAGTACCCTGTGTTTCCTTGGCATCCCCAATTCTCCCTACCTTTGTTCTAGCAAATTCTGATTTACTCTAATATTTATTACACTTTTTAACTTGTGTTTATTTTATTGTAAGTTTTGGGTGATCATGTCAGTGGAGTCGTCAAACCTTCTTGCTAATACTGAGTCAATTGCAACGGCTCAGGAGGCTATGGTTGCTTCAAAGTCGATTTTGATCCTTTATCGTGTGATCCAAGACCCATCTTCTTCTGCGGATGCACTGCGAACAAAAAGAACTTGCGGTTACCAACCTTACAAACTACCTGCAAACTTAAGAGAACCGAGGTGAGGAGCTGAGAAATCTTTTCACCCAGCTCAGGCCATTTCTCACTGGTTTCCAAGGCATAGACTGCAAAAATTGGAATTATTGATACTGTCTCCAAGATTCATGGAACATCTGCTTTTCAGATTTCACTCTGTAAAGAGATGATGGAATGGACGCGTGCAGAGAAGTGTACATTCCTCCGGCAGCGTGTCGAGGCAAGGTTAGCGGCACTTCTGTTAGAGAATCAGGAGTACACTGAAGCCCTGACCCTCCTTACTGGTCTTATTAAGGAAGTCTGGAGACTTGATGATAAGTTGCTTCTTGTGGACATAGACCTTTTGGAGAGAAAACTCCACCTCTCTCTGAGATACCTGCCAAAGGCCAAAGCTTCATGCCATGTATTTCGACCAGCTCAGCAGGGCACTATTGATCTGCAGAGTGGAATCCTGGATGCAGAAAAAAAGATTACAAAAAAGCTTACAGCTACTTTGAAGCATTCGAAGCCTTCAATGCATTGGAGGACCCAAAAGCTATCTTCAGCTTGAAGTACATGCTCTTGTGCAAGATAATGGTTAATCAGGCTGATGATGTTTCTGTCGGAGAACGCCGAGATTAGGGAGTGGTGGCCAGCCGCGGTTGATAGGTTTGCGACATCCGATCGGAAGACCGCCAACTCATTCATCATGCTAGTCATGCGCACGTTATGGCTCGAGAGGAACGCTCGTGTCTTCCAACGCACTCCAACCACCGCGCAGGTTACACCTAGATTGATGCTTGATGAGTGGAACGCTTGGATGAGGTGTAGACGTGGGTCTCGGAGAGATAACGGATAGCGGTGTGAGTTTGTGGGTGGGCGGGCGCACAAAGTTGTGCCGCCGGTGGTGTGTGGTGTCCCTCTTTTGCTTCGGCATTGTAACATGACATCGGCCTTTCTCGCTTGCTTAATATAATGACGCGCAGATCTCCTGCGGGTTCTCAAAAAAGAAGATGTTGCTGGAATAATCTCATCCAATGAAAGTGTGAAGTATGTGGGTCCTGATGTCGATGCTATGAAAACTGTGGCTGATGCATAATACTCCCTCTGATCCATAATAGTGTATAAAGATCTCTCAAGTACTTTAAAACCGCCCTTCATGATTACAAAGCCCAGCTTGAGGAGCAGAGGAGGAGCCTATTGTTTCACAGGAATCTTTCCCTCTGTATGATACCCTCCTGGAGCAGAATCTCTGGAGTTGATTGAACCCTACTCGAGAGTGGAGATTGGGAATATCGGACAGATGATTGAACTGCCGATTGATCATGTTATGAAGAAGCTGTCGCAGATGATCCTTGACAAGAAATTCGCTGGAACATTGGATCATGGTGCTGGTTGGCTCGTTATCTTTGAGGATCAAAAGACAGGCCATCTTCCCTGCTACATGACAAACAATTTTAAATGTTGGGAAGGTTGTGGACAGTCTTTACATGAGATCGGCCAGGATTATTGCTTGACGCTGCTAAGCATGTCATAGTTTGCCCGTTTGGTATGGTTTCACTTTTTCAATTCGTTTTGCTTTATTCAAGACATTTAATCCTGCGTATTGGCACTTGATTGCATGTTGGTCTTTCTATTGGATCGAAGAAAATCTGCTTGCTCCTGAGCAGAACAATTTGTTGTTTAAATGTGGTTGATGTACCAACATTACCTTCTCCAAGTATACATCATGTTACTATACTGACTGCCTGATTAGTTCTTCTATGACATTGTAATGTTGTTGATCTAACGATGAAGTAGTGGAATAGCGTTTCTTTGGCATTTGATTGGTATATTTTGAACATGTGCTGTTATATCTTGGGATTTTCATCAGTGTTGAAACTAGGCCTAACATTTATCATTGTTGTAACTTGTAATGCTGTTATGGCATTCCCCTGAAACAGATCTTTCAGTTACTGTCTTCTATGCTTTCAGTTACTGTTCTTTCGTAGTTTTGTGTGGCAGGTTATGTTGTGCATTGAGTTGTGGCTGATCATATGCCCCTGTCAGGCATAAGCTATGTACCTGACAGGATAATGAAACTACTAATAATGTAGATGGACTGATGGAAAGCTGCTTGTTTTTTAGCTGATCACTGAACAGAGCTGCTAACACAAGTTAGTTGTTATGTCTATTGTTCGTAACATGATATACATAGTTCTGTACTGATTTTGTGAGCCTTGAGTATATCTACTGTCCCCGACAGTAGAAACAAGAGTGCTTTCAAATGTGCTACATTTGTTTGTTTTCCTGGTAACATCTGGTATGAACGACGTAGCAGGAAATGTTATTTACTTATTTTGCAACACATGCACTAGATTATTTCTCTGTAAATGTTTCAGAAACCATGTAGAATTCGCCACAACCTCTGCATTTCAGCATGCTATAAGGAGAATTCTCTCCGGTATCATCTCAATTATAGGCTCCCAAAGCAGAAGAAGAAATCAAGAAATAACCAACGAATTAACCTGCCCCGGCGCATGGCGCACGATCTATGTCATGGGCTTCTCCAGCAACGCTGAGACGTACCACTCGTTCCTCTCCGGCCCCAGGTCGAGCTTCGGGCTGGGCTTCCACCGGAGCGGGCGGAAGCCGACGCGGCGGAAGATGGGCACGTAGGTGGCGTTGAGCTGCTTGCCGAGGCAGAAGAAGTGGTCGAGCCAGAAGACGCCGCCGGGGCGGAGCACCCTGTAGATGTCGAAGAGCGCGAACTCGAGCACGTCGTTGGGCACCGAGTTGGTGAGCACGTGCATGGAGTGCACGATGTCCAGCACGCCGTCGGCGAAGGGGAGCCGCTGCACGAGGCTGATCTGCAGCGGCACGAGCCCCCGCGACGCCACGAACCGGTTGAACGGCGCGTCCAGGTCCAGCGTCGTGGTCACCACCGTCACGTTCCGCTCCCGCATCCGCGCAGCGAAGGTGCCGGTCCCGCCGCCGATGTCGAGGCCGATGCGCACCGTGCCCGGCGGCCTGGACCGCAGCACGTTGTCGATGCTGAACCCCGGCCCGCCGTTGTCGGTGAGCCACCGCCGCCGCTCCTTGCCGGCCAGGTCGAAGCAGTCCTTGCAGTCGTACGACCCGCCCCTGCTGTGCGCGCGGTCCACCAGGCAGGTGTAGTTCTTGCACGTGTACGGGGACCAGTTCACGGTGGTGTCGTTCGGCATCGACCAGAGGCTCGCCGGGAGCGGCTTCGGCTCGGCGTACCTCGCCGGGGACCTCGGCCGGCAGCGCCTGCGCGGCAGCGGCTCGCACCCCTTGAGCATGAGCTGCAGCGCGAGGCCCTCGTCGTCGGGGCACTCGCCGCTGGCGTTGTACGTCATGTACCGCGTGAGCTCCTCCTGGAAGTTGCGGCACGCGAAGCCCAGGCCCGGGAAGAGCTCGTCGGTACCGAAGTTGACGGAGTATCCCAGGGGGAGACGGTGCGGCTCGATGGCCAGCCTGAGCTCGTCCGTCGGCTCCTCGGGCCAGCCGTTGAAGTCCTGCACCGCCGGCGCGTCCCCGTGGACGGCGCCGAGCTTGGAGAGCACGGACTCGAGGAGGAGCGACGACGTGCCGCACTGCGCACGGAGGAAGGCCAGCTCCGCGCGCGCCAGCGAGAGCGTGTCGCGGGTGGCGTTGAGATCGCGGAGGAGTGCCGTGGAGTCCCAGAGGTGGATGCGGGGCGCCGAGTCCGGCATGTTGAGCGACAGCGACGCGCCGGAGAAGAGGTACACGGAGACGAGGTTGGTGGCGATGACGACGAGGAGCATCTTGAGCTTGGCGTGCCGAATCGCCGGCCGCACCGGCCGGTGACCGTGTCCGTCCGAGCCGCCGCCCATCGACGAGCCGAGCTGCTGCTACGACGAGATGGCGGTGATCCGGTGCTTGGTCCCGTGCATGACTACACCTCCTGAGCTCTCCCGGCCCGGAGATCAGCAACTAGCTCTAGCAGTCTCCCTTGCTACTGGCGGTCCTCGAGATTGGCGCTGCTCCCATTGCTACGCCCTGTTTCCGCATTATCGCAGCCGGGAACTGCTACATCCAGTGGTGTTACTCCAGTTCACTACGCATTTGTATCTCACAGATGTCGAATTGGCGGTTGAATAATTATCCCGGGGTTTGCAAAATTAGAAACGAAGCTTTGAGGCGCACTTTCGTTTGACTTTCGTTGCGCTTACATGAGTGACTGCTTGCTTTGAGAGGAGAAAAAGGGCGGCAGGTTTCCCTTGCATCATAAGGCAAAGCTCTCCGTGGCTGGATCCACAAGTCGGCGACAGATTAGTTCACTGGATTCATTTTACTAGTCGCTTAAGACTTTTGAAGTAGTCATTGGGCATTGGTCCGCGGCCTAAAATGAGGAATGTGCTACCGACAAGAGCTTGGATGGTAAAACATGTATCCCTTTGATCGAGAAAGAAGTCGGCAAACTTCGTAGTAAGTTGTACTAAATTATTTTTTTCGATCAGAGGGACTACAACATTCGGAACAAATAAATATTCTATAGAATTCAATCCTGCATATCGAACAACCTACGTAAAGCAAACATAATTCTTCCACTTTTGAAGAAAACAATATTATTCAAGTGAAGGTTGGGGGTTTTTCAATTCAGAAGGTTGTTATATGGTGAAACTTTGCAGTAGTGGCAAGAAGTTAAGAGACTGGTGGATGATTTCCAACTTGTAGATGAACCTGATTGTGTGAGATGGAAGATTGGTTCTAGTGAAAAGTTTAGAGTCAAATATTTGTACCTACAGTTGAGGGCTGAGGGTAGTTTTCCTCAGAAATTCCTGTGGAAAATTAAGATCCCCATGAAAGTCAGAATTTTTCTGTGGGAGGTGCTTAAGAATAGAATCCTGACCAAAAATAATCTACTGAAAAGGGGTGGACTGGTAATGAACAATGTCAGTTTTGTTGTGAGAAGGAAACTATTAATCACCTGATGTTTGGCTGTGGTCTAGCCAAACTGGCCTGGCAGGTGGTGTTTTGTGCTTTTCACCTAAATCGCCCACCAGACAGAGTTTGATTTGTTTGGAGGCTGGATAAAATCCTTCCCTCACAACCAGAGAAACCTAGTGCTTTGTGGTGCTGGTGCTCTCTGATGGATTCTTTGGAAAACCAGAAATGATGCTTGTTTTAATCGAAAATATCCAAATGACCCTGCAAACATGATATACAGGCTTTGTAATGTTCTTGCTGGTTGGGCTTTCTTGCAGACAGACCAAGACAGAGAAAAGGTTGAAGCTGGGGTGGAGAAACTAAAGATGGTGATCAGGGAGGCATACTCAAGATTGCATGGCTGGGCTCCAGGGGTGCTTCGGATCACTGGATAAAAGTTTCCTCTACTACTTCTTCCTGTTGTTTCTGCCTTTGGTAAAATTTGCAGCTTGGCAGACTTTCTCTTGTGGTTGCCTGGGACTTTGTATTTTGGTCATAAGCAGGTTGGCGATCTGGTTGTGCTTGTAAAACCTAAGTCTGTAGATTCTGGCCCTGCGTGGCTTGTAGGATCTGCTGCTGCGTTTGAGTTTGAACTGGGAGGGGGGGGGGGGGTTGTAGGCTCCCTGTCTATCAGTTCTCTCCTTTTTTCTGTTTGTTTCTGGCTGTAAAACGTTGGCGGTTTCTTTAATGGAAATCGATGGGTTTTGCCCCGTTGGGTCAAAAAAAAGGTTATCACTAACTCCACCGTGGTCCGGAATGCAACCACAGTTTTAGAATAAGGCTTGACTTTACATGTATTTTTATACTTCATCTTTGCCAAAATATGTTGCACATAATATCTGATCAAAGACAAACTTTGTAAAGTTTGACCAGTTATGTAACCATAAATATCCAGTTCTACAATATGAAATGAATAGTATTAGAATCATGGTGAATTATCGTTCCATATTGTATAGACTTCATGTTATAGATATTGCTAATTTTTTCTATATTAATGGCCAAACTTCATAAAGTTTATCTTTGACTAAAAGTTATACGCATCATATTTTGTGAAGGTGAGTATTTAACAACTAAGGTACCCATGCTTGCTCCCTAGTTCTTGATTTTTTGCCATCATTCTTCCTACCAAATTAGTAAATTTACAAGAGAATCATCAAATAAAAAGGTAATTTAGAAAAAAAATCACGCAAAAATGTATAACTTCCGAACTATTTTTATCAATGAATCAAGAAAAGTTCAAAAATATTCAAAAATTCCAAATAACTAATCTCCAACCATGGAAAAAATTAGAATGTAAATAAATACGAACTTATAAAATACATATAGTGGAAATTCAAAAATATACAACTCCCTCCGATCACTAATATTTGTCTTTAACATGATGTACCTAGATATTTTTTAGTGCTAGATACATCATACTAGAGACATGTATTAGTGGTCGGAGGAAGTAATAATATGTGCAGATTGATGAAAAACTAAAATTATTGTGGTGATGTTTGTACGTATCTAAATTATTTAAGAGTTTTCTTCAGTTACATGAAATTTCATTAAACTTAACCGGTTTCCGAAAGAAAAAATATTATTCTTGGAATCATTCATTTTGATAAACCAAAATTTAAGTAACTATATTCTATAACATATGTTCGTTTTGTCCTGAGTTATTTTCAGTATTCACATATGTTCTTCATATTCCACTGAGTTCTCATTTTTGTGTTATGCCGCCAGATGTCCAAAAGCACTGCCATTTTAAACACCAAAGTGTTCTGACTGAAGGGAAAAACCAAATTTGTATGGTTTCGAACAGCCAAGGCTCAAGATGTTTGCTATAAGACTTTGGAAAGAAATTGATAATCTACCAAAAGTTGAGGGAAGGAAAATACAAAAAGTGTCTTTGGCTCCCGAGCTCCAGTGATCTTTTCATTTCAATAAAATTTAAAGTCATATTTATAAGTTTCTAGAAATTTTGAAGAAAAAAATTCCTAGACATAGTCAATGATGTAACCTAGAAACACACAATTTTCAATGCGTAAATAAAATCTGACAAAAACTGGAGATCTGAAAATATACACACTCAATTTGATCCACACGGGTTTGTTAATTTTGTGTAGCCGAAAATAAAAAGTATTTGAAACTGATATTTTTCGTGTCTGTGGGATACATCATCGGCTACATGCAAAATATTTTCAAATATTCTACTAGAACTCATAACGATATATTCAACTTTTTAAAATAATATGATTTCTAGTGCCCGGAGCCAAAATCTGCACCCATTTGAATTGTGAGCCTGAGCGATTAGTTTATATTCCAAATTTGTTGTATTTCTTTATCTCTCCTAAGCGTCTAACTTAACGCCTGGCGACACCGGAAAATTCCTATCATATGCAGCCAAACCTCGACCATAAACTCCCTGAGATGTATTCAAAATACATCTAAGATGTATTTAGAAATGCAAAAAAATCTAACTAAATTCATACGTATATCTTCACGGTCTATATGTGCACAAAGTCGTTTTAAGAAAGAGGTAATTGCACTAGTAGTACAACTACTTATCTATTGTGTGCATTTTCATATAACAACTTGTAAGTTGTGTTTTAGTGGTACAAAAGCTTGTATGGCATGTGCAAATTTGGTACAAACCAATCTGATAGCTAAAAGTGGCATCCTATTTTTTAAAACGTCCCTACAATTTTATGTCTCACACATGTATCCCTAATACTCTCTAACTCGCGTGGGTCCCACCTGTCAGAGGGGAAAGAAGAACCGAGGACCTATTATCCGTAAGACGCACACTTCAACCATTGGAGTTCGCGTTATTTGTCGATATGATGACCACGGGTATTATATTTAAACCTGAAGCTCGCTACGTTGCATGTTAGTATTGAAACCGTCGTGTTTCCATATCACATATCTCTTGGAGGAAACGAACGTAGCTTAAACGTTCACGGTCACTACTAGTGCCATGGCTTTTCGGCCGTACCTGGGAATTTGAAGCCTAGTGCAAAATTTAATATTCAGGCCTCTATGCATGGTAGCATATTTAACAGGGGAAAAAACTATTACACTATTAAATGTGGTTCATCTTTTAGTTTTGTTTCATAAATAGTCTGATCATAGGCAAAAATAATCACTGAAATTTTGGTGATTCTGGTTTTCATTTCTGGTATAGTATTTATTTATTATTTCAACTTGACTGAAATCTAACAAATATAACTCAATAAAATAAAACCTATTTAAATTTGTCCATAGCATTGTAATATGAAAAAAAAAACTTGACGAAAGGCAATTGCTTCAGTCTCTACTGAAATGACAGATTTATCAATAATTGAACCATTAACATTTTTCTTCAGGAATAGATGATATCATAGGATCGATAGAATTGTATTTTATATGGGGATAATCTTTGAATATTAATACATATAAAAATGGCACACTCTCCTTGCCGACGAACGACTAGACCATCTGTATCTGCATCAACTCCTGCTCGCCGATGATGTTGGCATTGGAGATCGCATCCTAGCTCTTCGAGGAGAGCTTGCGCATGGGGTCACGGTAAGGCAGCAGATGGCGGTAGTGAGAGGCACGGCAGCGAGTGTGAAGAGCATGAGCTACCACGTGGCGGTCAAGCCGATGACGAAGCTAATCATGTAGTGGGTGAGGTTGTCGAGCTTCTCACTAATAGCGTCCTATAGCCCACCGTGTTTGCAGACGTCGTCCACATCTAGCAGGATATCTACGCCTGCCCATGAAGAAGCCCAAAAGGTGACACCCATGACGAGGAGGATGGAGAGAGGCCACGTAGTCGCGGATTAGCCAGCCTTAATATCTCCACTCAGTTGTGTGCGGCTTTAGATATAGTATCGTGACGGTTTGTACAATAACAAGGAACGTAAGTTAACTGTACTGGCATTGGCGGCGCTGGGGGTATTCACGTGTATGCAAGTGAATACCCAAGAATCTGTGCAAGATCTCAGCCAACTGAGATTTAATTATATCTCAGTCGGCTGACGTCGGCAACTTACGTGTTTTCGCTTAATGTTTTGTCCCGGGTTCGTGGCCAACTTCTGCGTACAATTGCTTGTTCCCGTTTGACTTTTCTGTTGAGTTTGCCTGTTTGCATGTCTCCATGTTGGTCCTCGTACCTAGCCAGGTTAGGTTGGGCTTCTAGCGGAGTACATCTGGGCCATGAACAAGCAATATGCCACCAAAAACAACGACAGTCAATGAGTCAAAAGCTCAACCTATTACTTTTTCTTAAAAAATGGCATGAGGCCCATGGTGTTATTTTAGGTTAGAAAACAAAAGAAAGGAAGAGAAAACATCATGTGAGGGATATGGTGTTTTTGTACACCTAGCCATTTTTCATTGTACACCGTGTGTATCTGCTATTGTCTACACGTGTAAATAAGTCTTAGTTGCACACTACATGTAACTGAGGGTCAATTTGCACAGCGAGTGTAAACCTAGCCTTAGTTGCACAATTGCAAACCAAAATATAACCGGTTACAATCTATGTGCAACTTGATAAAGTTTAGTTGCAACACACGTGCAACTGGAAAAATGTTAACTGCAACTGATATGTAACTGAAAACTTAAAGTTGCGTGCAATTGGAAAATATCAGTTGCAACTAATATGCAACCAGAAAAGTTAAAGTTTCCAAATTATGGTCTTATCTCTTATATATTTTATTGCATTGCATTGCATTACACAAAGTTGTTTTAGTTAATATATATTGCATTGCATTTAGAAAAAAATTACACCAAATGAATACCCACCATATATTTCCTGGAGCCGCCACTGTGTACTGGTTTAAATTTGCTGGTTGCAAATGCAATAATAAGTCACGTAGCTAGCTGCAGTGGTTTGAATCTGCGGGTTGCAACTTGCAACGAAGATATTTTGGGTTCGACTCCCATCGCCGCCTGGAGTTTTATACAATTTTTATTCTTTCCCCTCTGACAGAGTGGGACCCGCATGATTATGCAGCATTAGTCTTGCATGTGTAAGACAAAAAGAGTAGGGACGTTTTTGAAAAAAGGCAATGCCACATGTCGGCACCAGGTTCGTTTGTATCAATTCTGCACATATCAGATAAGTTTTTATACCATGAGAACACAACTTGCAAGTTATAGTATGAAAATGCACATAATGGACAAGTAGTTGTACTTTTGGTGCAATTACCTCTTTAAGAAAACATTAACTTGTGGTGTGATCTATGTAAAAAAAAAAAATTAACTTGTCATGTGGTCTATGTAGCCCAGGTTCCAAAAGCTCGCAGCAAAAGGAGATATAACACGAATTTGAGTTCAAGTTTGGACTCCATGGGCCAGCAAATGGAGAAATTAACGGCCTATAGGCACAGCCCAAACATGCGAACCCATGGTACCCAGCTAATCAGGGACGCTAATCAGGGACGCTTGGCTATATTTTCTGGCCGTTAGGTCCTAATCCCAGGCAATCCAGGGATTCTGGGTAGCAAAAAAAAAGAAGAATAGACGTCGAGCACTAAGCTTAATTTTGGTCTAATGATTAGCGCTTTCTGTTCTCGCTAACGCCCCAAATAAGCAACCTGCATTGTGAGCCTGAGCGCTTAGTTAATATTCCGATTTTGCTGTATTTATTTTTTCTCTCCTTAGCGTCTAACTTAACGCCTGACATTGTACATGTCCTAAGAAGTCATGTGTCTACCGTCGGAAAATTCGTATCATCTGCAGCCAAACCTCGACCATAAACTCCCTGAGATGTATTTTGCTCTTTTTGTATTTAGAAATGTAAAAAAAAGTTCAAACGAAAAATTCACGTACATCTTTACATTCTACGTATGCACAAAGTCGTTTTAAGAAAAAATTGACTTGTCGTGTGGTCTATGTAAAAAAATTAACTTGTCATGTGGTCTATGTAGCCCAGGTTCCAAAAGCTCGCAGCAAAAGGATATAACACGAATTTGAGTTCAAGTTTGGACTCCATGGGCTAGCAAATGGAGAAATTAACGGCCTATAGGCACAGCCCAAACATGCGAACCCCCAGCTGCCCACCACGCCACTCGTTGCAACGAATGATAGTGGCATCTGTTTCGCTTGCAGCCGGAGACAGCCCCGGCACCGGCTGCCGTCGAGGGGCCAGGTCCCAGGAAGGGCTCGGAAATGTGTGGCTTCCACCTAGGTTCGTACGAGGCAAGGGGCTAATCCAATAGCCATTCGCCATGGTGCCCCCTCCGAGAGCTACACTACATCCCAGTCTCCTCCACACAGGTCGCCGTCGATCGCTCTCGTACCTTTTCACAGTGCCGCTGCTATTTTCGCGGATTTCACGTGATGTCGAAGCGAGATTCCCATCGCCGAGAGCCACAAGCAATCGGCCGATGAACTGGTAGAAGAAGGCACCGCGACGTCTCACGGCGTAGCCACCCAAAATCCCCTGGCTGTGGCCGGGGACCGCGGAACCGGTGGCGTACGCGAGCAAGTCGCGTCGGCGACGAGTCTTGGCCAGAAGAAAATCTGTATGTACTTGTCAATTCCCGATCGAGATGTTACCGTATGATGAAAGTGATACGGGCCTAGCCAATTGATCAACTGAGTGGTACAACTCCAGATCGCAACCTAGCGTATTTTTATCAGCCATGTAGATCTTTTTGCTAAAATTATCAAGGTGGTGTTTTGGCTCCACAAGTGCATATGAACCTATTATGATGTCAATTTTTTCTGAAAACTATATTTTTGTATAAATAAGGAGATTCCGGGTTCACACACAAGTTTTTTGGTAAAAAATATATTTTATTTTATGTGACCCATGTAAAAAGATAAAAAAAAGTATCATATAAATAGCAATGATGGAGCATCGAAATTTGTGTTTTTTTACACAGGGGACAAAATATATGTTCTTTGTTTCCCATAAACTTGTGCACAAACATAGAATGTCGAGATGTTTATGTGAAATTTATTTTCTTTTTTTGTAACACTATTAGATAAGTTTTTAAACGATGGGTTCATATGCACCTGAGAGCCGAAATGGATTTTCTCAAAATTATCATATATATCGGTAAATCATGTAGGTTCTTATATCATAACAATACCTATCATAGTTTTTGAAACCATTAGGGTGTCACAGAAACTACGGCGGGCCAAAGCTAGCCTAACCTTCATATTGACCGCCGAGACTGAAACCCATTCATTACAAGAGGAAGAGAGCGAAGAGGAAGGAAACTAGAGACTGAAGAGTTCAAGGTGGGTCAAAGGAATTACACCAAACAATAAGAGAAGCTTTTACGGTGTCAGAACGACATCTATGAGACCACAATCTAACATCCCCGACGATTTGCTTGGCAATAACGGGGAGCACATCTTTGGCGTTGAAACCAGAGAGTTTCGTTGTCATTACTAACAAATGCCTATGAGCATAAATTTACATCTTTGTACGTACCCTATAGTAGGGAAATGTATGTCAACACGAAAGTTGTGTGAAACGGTGAGATAAAGCTACTCCGAAAAGGAAATTTTAAATGGTCCACCGGGTGCGCTGTTTTAGACAAAATTTGTCTAAAATAGCACCAAACATGAAATAGAAAATTAAACAGTCGACGAAAGTCGGAACCGATTGCGAGATTGGATCAACATTGATGTGCATCTCTTTTGTGTAGAATTTATCACAATTTAAATTACTGTTCATGTGGAAAAAAGGGCATATCACGTGACATGAGAAGGTACTCATATTATTAACCACTAGGACGATAACACTTGTCGTCTCTCGTCCTGGCATGGACGATAGGTGAGCGGGGGCGCTGGGCGCTTATGGTCTACATGCTAGATGACCAGTTCCTATCGTCAATTCCCTAAGCAATTATCTCTGATTATTCTAAACCAAGACAATGGAGTATTATTTCTAAAATTGTTTTTTAATTTATTTGTGAAATATGTGGAAAAATTCCTGAAACAAAATGACATATGCAGCGCCAATTTCGCTTAGATAAGTCGAGCCATGTAAACAATTTTACTATGACCAAAAGTAAATATTACCCGTTTATTTGAACTAGAAAAACCTTTCTATTAGGCCATGCATTATGTGAAGCCAGTTCAACCAAAAAGTTGTCAGGTGGAGAAATTGCTACCAATTCTTTGTTATGTGCATCAAGCTATGCTTATGGGGCCCAAAAGAAATAAAAGAAGGGTTCTTTTCCCTTCTTTCACCAACCTGCTTCCTATATATATTCCTTTCACGCGGCAAAGAAATTACGTATTGTTTTATAAGTATGAGCCGAACTAAACAATTGAGTCGCTTTTGTTGGCAGATTATTTTATGCAATGCCTTGCTATATATGAAACCGCATTACAAGACTCTATGGTTCGTTTTACCACAACATAGTGGATGGTCTTACTTGACATGCTCAGCAAGATCGCTGGGACGCTGACAACAACAACCTATGCAAAGGCTGGAGCATGATCCGGCCAAACGGCTAGGAAGCATCACACAACCTTTGCACAATATAAGCGGCGAGAACAACAGTAAATGTTACCCACATAAAATTTGGTTGGATCAGGAACATGCACCTTTGACGATAATCTTACGAATACTCAAATTTCACTGTGTGTGAGATCTATTCTGATTGCACGGCTCTTCCCAAACACACGTTGGGTGTGTGGCTCACTACAACAGTGGGAATGACGCCTTCGTTTCACCCTTCACAGCCCAATCCATCGGCCATCGCCATTAACAACGACCAGGCAACTGGTAATTATCTACAGTCGTCTAAAAAAAATGGAACTTTTTTATCCATGGTATACTCGCGTCGCCTGTGCACCCTTCCCCTCCCAACGATTGCAGTACGTCGCCATTACCGGCGACAATGACCGCCTCGTACCTCTAGTTCTGGACCGGACTATATAAAACAGCAAGTCCCGGCACAGAAAGACCAGCAGCCAGACTTCTCCCGCGGAATTACTGCCGCTTCACCCTCTTGCCGCCATGGTCCAAGAACAGGAGCCGCTCCTCCAGAACGGCGGCGCCGGCAATGCCGCCGCGACCAAGGGCTCGCCCGCGGTGCTGCCGTCTCTGGCCAGGTCCGTGCTCAAGTTCCTCATGTGGGCGGTGTTCCTCAGCTGGGCCGCGGGGATCTTCCTCTACCCCACCAAGCCCGCGCAGGCGGCGTTCGGGGAGTGGGCGACGCTCACCAAGCAGTCCATCTTCGGCATCACCGGTACGCAGCCTCTTAGAATTTCTGCTCTCTTCTCGTTCTTCCGTGGAAATCAGGGGAAAGTAGGTGCAGGGATTGATTTCCCCTTTCCCTTCTTGCAGGGACCGTTTTTCTTGTGTTCAGCGCGCCGATTCTGATCGTTGCAGCTCTGGCCTATGTGTACATCTTGGCCTTCCCTCGTGATCACGTCGAGTAAGTATTTCTTGTTATGTGAAATCCAAGATTTTGGGGGCAATTTGGTGGTTCCAGTCCATTTAGTTAGGATTGATTTAGATGAGTCCTTTCGCTTTATCTGAATTGATGGAGTACTGGCACTGAAAATTCGGAGTATTTTTTTATTCAAGCACAGGATTCTTTGGATCATATAGCAAAGCCTGTGCAGTTGCGGTCCAATTTTCTAAAGGTGTTACTTCAGGATTACAGCAGTTACATAGCCGTACCAATTTTGACATGAAACTATCACGATAAACTCAACCACCATAGGAATTCACAACATAATACTATAGTGTTTCGTTACTCCCACCATAGAAATTCTAAACCACCATAAGAGTGGCATATGCTACATGCTGCCATGGCTCATCTCTAATTAATTACCTGCTCTTTTGTATCAGAAAGAAGAAGCTGAGGTCACTGAGCTTCCGTCTCTGGACTTTTCCTGTTCTTGTCGATGGTCCGTTTGGGGTTGTCTCAGCTGTTGAATTTATAGGCATTGTCCTGTTCATCGTTTATGTTGTCTTCTCGATGACATATTATGTTGTAAAGAGCGTGAGCCTCGTCTCAAAATCTCACTTGCCGCCGACTATTAGCAGGTATGCTGTATTTTGAAGAAAACTTGTTAGAGAAAAATGTTAGACATGCTAGTACTGATAATGTTGTTGTTATCTTTGCTGTTACTGAGCCGTTATCCCAGCATGTTCGTTGTATGGCTACCTTGTGACTCTCTCGGGGCTTTATCTAATTTAAAGTAGGGCATTTCAGTGCCTTTTATCTAAAAAAAGAATGAAAAAATAAACATAATTACACTTATATATAGTGGTACTTTATTATTTTCATCTCTGAGATTAAAGTAATGAGAATGGAATCCTATGTAGTATTGACATGCTGTTGAGCTTGAAGTATTTTCTATTTTGTAATTGAATGTAACTGAAGTATGACTCTCAGGAAAAAATATGTGGATGAAGGATGAATATATAGTCATTTGCAGAGTTATCACTTAGCTGGCCTGGAAATTAAAATAAAACATATACACATCTCGTTCAGTTACTTAAACTAATGATTTGTGTATGTCAAATCCATATTGATATGAATATTGATGATATATTGTTGTACTGTAACTGTTCCAAAATATTCAGTTGCCATGCTACTAGTGTGACTAATGATACTGCTGAAATATATACTGTAAAGTCTGTAATGCACATTATTTGCGACCAGTTCTAAGACAGCGTAAATTTTTCCTTTGTAGTGAGTTAATACTGGATTCAATTGGCGCCCATTTCGGATCAGTTGGGTTGTTTTGCATGATCTTCCTGTTCCTGCCTGTCTCAAGGGGTTCAGTTCTTCTCCGTCTTATCGACATTCCATTTGAGCATGCTACTAGATACCATGTCTGGTTGGGGCATCTCACAATGGCTCTCTTTACACTGCATGGTTTGTGCTATGTGATCACATGGTCCCTTGAGGGGCACCTAATTCAAGAAGTAAGTGCAAAATGAATTAGATCAGTTCAAAGTTATTATTTCCTATTGCCAAATTCCTTATCTGCTTAAAATAATAGACAAGAGATATTTGACTGCAAACTGTTTATTTCTGAAAAAGGTATGCAAATTTGGACTGAGGATGAAGTAGTCTGTTAATTACAAGTGTTCTTTATCTCAGAACTCAAGCGACACTACTAATGGTATTTGAACTTGTTGATAGATAATCCAATGGAAGGAAATCGGAGTGGCAAACTTAGCTGGTGTGATCAGCTTGGTGGCTGGTCTGCTAATGTGGGCGACATCACTTCACCCCGTACGGAAGAGGTTCTTCGAGCTCTTCTTCTACACCCACCAGCTCTACGTGGTCTTCATCGTGTTCCTGGTACTCCATGTCGGGGACTTCGTATTTAGCATTGCGGCCGGGGCCGTTTTCCTCTTCATGCTCGACCGCTTCCTGCGGTTCTGGCAATCGAGGGCCAAAGTCGACATCATTTCTGCCGCCTGCCGCCCCTGCGGAACTGTGGAGCTAGTCTTCTCGAAGCCAGCAAGTAAAAGAGCATTTCTTTGTTGCATTATATTCATCAGTGTTTTGTGTTTTGTTGTCAGTTTGTCACAGGGCACAGTTGTGTGTTGGCTTGTGCAGGTCTCCGGTACAATGCTCTCAGCTTCATCTTTGTTCAAGTGCGTGAGCTGTCGTTCTTGCAGTGGCACCCGTTCAGTGTGTCCTCCAGCCCCATGGATGGGAGGTACCACATGTCGATTCTCATAAAAGTTCTTGGAGAATGGACTGACAAGCTGAAGAGTATCATCACTGATGTCGAGGAGAAGAAGACCAGGAGTGACTCTGATCAGTCACAAATCGGTCGCATAACCGCGTCCATCGAAGGGCCGTATGGGCACGAATCACCCTACCACCTGATGTAAGTTGTTCAGTTTGTCCTGACGGTGTGCATAGTGAAATGGTTTGACACCAATAGGAAAAGTTCAAGTGAAGACTAATTTGTTTGTGTTGTGTGCCTGCCTTTTCAGGTACGAAAATCTCATCCTGGTGGCAGGAGGCATTGGCATATCGCCCTTCTTGGCGATTTTGAGCGACATAATCCACAGGATCGAGCAAGGTATGCCATGCGCGCCCAAGAATGTGCTGGTCCTGTGGTCAGTTAAGAAATCAACAGAGCTTTCTCTCCTGTCGGCCGTTGATGCTCAGTCCATCAGCTCATCAGTCTCTGACAGATTGCATCTGGACATCCAAGCTTTTGTCACGCAAGAATCTGAGCCACCGTTGGTAAGGACATCGACTCCAGTGTTGAGCATCCAGATATCCATCCCTTTTTTCATCAAACGCAGCTGCATGCTTTGGTTGGCAACAACATTTGGTTGCTTCACTTCAATGATTCCATGGCAATGGCAATATGACTTAACAGGAAGAAGGCATTGTTGAGGGTGAGCAGAAAGCCCCCGGCATATTCGTCAAGAACGGGGCGACCATGTCCGGGCTGGTCGGCACCGGTGACAACTTCTGGGCGGCCATGTACTTCGCGGCGTCCACTCTGGGCGCTGTCCTGGCGTACGCACTGGTGCAGATTTACTACGTGAAGCGCTTCAACGTGTACGCCTGGTGGCAGCTCGGCCTCCTGCTCCTGCTGTGCATGGTCGCCGGCGTCGTGCTTCCTGGCGGGCTTGTCGTCCTCCTCTGGCACCTCTCGGAGAAGCGGACAATGCAGGACGATAGGTGGGACGCCGATGTTGGCGCCGGCACCGGCACGGACGCCCCAGAGGCCGAACAGACAACGAATGCTGCCGGTGGTGATGCCGCCTCCGCTGTCAGCCTCCCCGCCCTGCGGACGACGCGGTACGGATGCCGGCCAAAGTTCCAAGGTAACCTACTTAGCCAGTTATCCTGAAAATCTGAAACTATCTTCTGCACCTGTTTGTTGTTGTGTCATGTGAGTGATGGATTCTGTCTGTTGGATCATCGTCGCAGCGGAATTCATGGCGTTCGCGGAGAGGGCCGGGGGCGCGGCGGCGGACGTGGGCGTGCTGGTGTGCGGGCCGCCGGGGCTGCAGACCAGCGTGGCCAGGGAGTGCAGGTCGCAGAACCTTCGCCGCGGCGGCGCGAAGAGCGGCGCCGTGTTCCATTTCAACAGCCACAGCTTCGATCTCTAAGGCTCTCGAGCCGATCTAGCTAGCTAATGGCGATCGAGTACATAGTACATACTGATAGTTGCGCAACAGTTATCTCTACACAAGTGTAATTATGCTACATGGTATAGCCGATAATTTGTACAGAGTAGCTAGACGAGTACTGCCAGCCATGTCGCCGGTGAACTCGCGGCACTGTTATATATGGGTCATGTCTGTATATATGCTTGTATGTACGACTGCTCGTACACGCAAGAAGAAAGGTGAGATATATTATGTTGGAATTTGGCTGTGGACTTTAGCCGATGGTCCAATATAAATTCTAAAATTCTCAAGGTCCGTTTATACCTAGCAAGGGGTGACACCAAAGTTTAGTTCTACCTTGCTAGTTTGGAAGGAGTTGCATCAATATATATAGTTAGGTGTTCTACTACCTCCTAAAGTGAGAGAAGATGAGTAACTTACTCGTCGCTCCTCCTCCGCCGCCTTGCATCGTCACAACGTGCGGTTTGTGGAATTGTGCGTCGGTGCTGAGCTTATCTTATATATTTTTATTGTTCGGAAAAATTATTGCGCGAGTTATTTTTCTTTCAGCCGTTTTCGGTATTTTCAGATCGTGGGTTGCGCCCCACGTCTTACCCGACCGACGCTATATAAGCAGGCTTAGGCGTAAACTCTAATCACGCCGCCACACATCCATCTCTCTGTTGCGCAGCCGCTACACCTTCTCCATCCCTCTTCCGACGTGCACTGGATGATAGGTCCCGCCTCTCATGAACCTGTATGGATGAAGGACTTCTTCCCGGACATCAGCGGCATCTACATCGACGACATGGCTGACGAAGCTGGTGCCAATGCGAACCTCAATGTCTGTTGAGTATATATGTATGGCACGTATGTATCTTGTATATTTACACTAGGCCCCCTCCTCTCTTGTATATTCGAGGATGTGGCGGCCCCACCGTGTAACCTATATATATGCGTGCCTATGCACCTATCAATACATCGTGCATCACATCCTCTCTCTACAACGCCAACGCGAACGTGAATTGCAGCACCGTATGCAATCTGTTTCTATCTATTTCAATTTCTATTACAATTCCTTGTACTAGCGTTTAGAATAGATATGATATGTTTATCTGTGTTAGATGTGATCTGTTCATCTATTCTGCTAGTATGCATGATTAGGTTAATTACTGCAATTATAATCATACTTTATTATTGGTTATTTCGAATTAAATCTTATAGTAAAATACTTATTTATTCAACATATTAATGATCCTGTGAATACATATTACAACTAGGCCAGCTGCAGATATCAACTATATATGTTCGCACAAACTTTCAACTCGAATCAAATTACAACACGAAAGTCAAGCATGAACAACAGCTACCTACTCGATGAATGCTTAGATAAATAAGGAATTTCTTATGTACTGATACGTCCAATTTGCATCACTATTTTGTATCATAATTTACTGTTATTCATTGATATATTTCATATTTAGATATGACACTTATGTTATTTCCTTTGTTTTCACATGTTTGATGATCATCGGAGGAGTTGCTGCTAGAGTCAGGATTCTGCTGGAAAAAGGACCATCAAGAGACCATATTTTGAAGATCGGGAAAATTCCAGAAAAATACCCAGAAATTATATTTTCCCAGAAGACTCACGGAGCCAGAAGGAGGAGTCGAGAGGAGCCATGGGGGCCCCACACGCCAGGGTGGCGCGGCCAGCCCCCTGGCCGCGCAGGCCCCACGTGAGGCTACCCTGACCCACTTCTGGTCTCGCCCCTTCGCGTACATCATTGTCCCCGAAAACCTAAGTCAAAGGGGGGCTCAGAGTTAGACATAGCCGCCTCTGCAGGGCGGAGAACACAGAGAGAAAAAAGCTCTCCGGCAGAGAGAAATCTGTCGGGGAAATTCCTTCCCGGAGAGGGGAGATCGTCGCCATCGTCATCATCATCGCACCGGACTTCATCGGGATCATCATCGTCATCATCTCCATCACCAGCACTTTCATCTCCACCATCACCACGCCATCCCGCTGTAACATCTTGAGTTGGATCTTGTTATATTCATAGGGGAAACTTTCCCGGTGTTGATTACTCTTGTAGTTGATGCTATTGAGTGGAACCGTTGAGTTAAGGTTTATGTTCAGATTGTTATTTACCATTATTTCACCTCTGATCATGATCCATATGATGTCTTGTGAGTAGTTCGTTTAGTTCTTGAGGACATGGGAGAAGTCAAGATGTTAGTAGTGAATTATTGTTGAGAAATATTTAATGGTTTGATATTGTTGTGGTGCTATTTCACTAGTGGTGTCATGTGAACGTCGACTACATGATACTTCACCATTTATGGGCCTAGTGAGATGCATTGTGTATTTGGCTACCGATTGTGGGGTTGCTGGAGTGACAGAAACCTAAACCTCCGTTGGGAAACCATTGCACCAGGGAGCGTAGGATCTTAGAGTTTAAGGCTGTGATTAGATTTATCTTAATTACTTTCTTGTATTTGCGGATGCTTGCAAGGGGTATAATCACAAGTGTGTATTTATCCTAGTAAGGGTAGTGCGCTAGCACAGGTTCACCCCCATAACACTTACCAAACCAATAAATACTATTGGCTCTATGAAGCGAAAGCTCTTGACAGAAAACTCCCGTGTGTCCTCGAGAACGTTTGGTTATTATAAGTACACAACCGACTTGTCCTTTGCTGAAGAAAGGATTGGGCCACTTGCTGCAATTGTTACTACTGTCTTTTATTTACTCGCACTTTATTTACTCGTTTTACCAAATACCCCTGAAAACCTATTTGCTAGTATTTACAGTGATTCCTTGATCAAAACTGCTCATCAACACCTTCTGCTCCTCGTTGGGTTCGACACTCTTATTTATCGAAAGTACTACGATACACCCCCTATACTTGTGGGTCATCAAGACTATTTTCTGGCGCCGTTGCCGGGGAGTGTAGCGCTATTGAAGAGTGGAATTGGAAAAGGTAACCGTCACTGTGAGTATTGTTTTTATTTTGTCTTTTATTTTTTTTGCTTTACTCTGCTATGGAGAACTCTCCATTTGGTTTCCTATTTGGAAACACATCTACTACTACTGCTGCACATGCGGAGGAACCACCACCGCCGCCACCTGCTGAAATTGATCCTTTTAAAATACCTATGAAAATTGTTGGGCGTATTATGGATAACTGCTATTCAGGAGATGGAACTGTCCATCCGGGTGATCACTTATTATTTATACATGAATTATGCGAGTTGTTCAGATGTGCAGGTATTTCACCAAGCCAGGTCAAGAAGAAATTATTCTCTATATCATTGAAAGGCAGAGCTGAAGAGTGGTATCGACTACTCCAAGATGGTCCATCTATGGCATGGGAGGATATTGTGCCTCTCTTTTATTCCAAGTTTTATCCTCCAAGTGAAATTCATAAAGACCGTAACCGGATATATAACTTTTGGCCTCATGATGGAGAAAGTATTGCCCAAGCATGGGGGAGATTGAAGCTACTAATGCTCAAATGCCCCATTCATGAGCTCCCCAATAATATTGTTATTGATAATTTTTATGCGCGACTTACTCTTCCTGATAAGGATTATTTGGATGCATCTTGCTTTGGATCATTTACTCATATGAAGGAAGATGCTAAGTGGAAACTTCTTGATCGTATACAAGAGAATGCTGAAGGTTGGGAAAACGACAAAGGTAGGAAGTCAGGTATAAACTATGATTATGAATGCATTAAATCTTTTATGGGAACCGATGACTTTTATAGTGTTAGTGCTGCTTATGGTCTTGATTCACAAATACTTGCTAATTGTCTTAAGGCGTTTGCCTCTTATATTGATGTTCCAAAGAAAGATTGGAACAAATATCATGCGCCTTATAAAGATTCTATTAGTCATATACCTGTTGCAGCTACTGAAGTTTGTACTGTTGATAGCATTGTGCCTGAACCTTATTTTGAGAAGACACCTTTCCCTGCTAAGGTAAAAAAGTATTCTACTTTGGTAAGTGTGTCTAATAAAAGTACTAAGAAAGCTGCAGAACCTGATGAGCAAATTACTATTAAGTCTCCTGTAGCTATATTGAAGGATCTTGTTACTAAAGATGTAGGAGATGAATATATTCTTTTTTGTGAAGATGCTTCTAACATTCTCTCACATCCTAAAAAGCATAGGAAAACAAGTGTTCATGTTATTTCTGTCAGGATTGGAGACCATTGCTATTATGGTTTATGTGATATTGGTGCTAGTGCAAGTGCTATTCCCTTAGAGCTTTATAAAGAAATCATGCACGAGATTGGCGCTTGTGAACTTGAAGATATTGATGTGGTTGTCCAGCTTGCTAACAGAGAGACTGTTTGGCCTCTTGGTATTGTTCGAGATGTGGAAGTTCTTTGCGGTAAGACTAAATACCCCACTGATTTTCTAGTACTTGGTAAGGAGGCGAGTAAAACTTGTCCTATTATTTTTGGTAGACCATTTTTGAACACTTGTGGCGCCGTGATAGATTGTAAAAAGGAGAAAAAATTTACTAAGTTTAATGGAGAGTCTTATGAGTTTAATTTTTCCAAGTTTGCTAAGACTTCTTATGAGAATGAAACGCCTAATGAAAATTTTCGAGTTGAACAGCTTGCTTCTATTGCTCTTGCTCCTAATAATGCCTTGCAGCAATTCATGGAAGATCACGAAAGTGATGTTTTTAGCAAGGAAAGAGAAGAGATTGACGACATTCTTCTTCGTCAACCACCATTAATCAAGCATAATCTACCTGTGGAGGATCTTGGTACCACTTTACCGCCTAAAGAAGATCCTGTTTTTGAATTAAAGCCTTTGCCTGATAATCTTAAATATGCTTATATAGATGATAAGAAAATATATCCTGTTATTATTAGCTCTAAACTTTCAGGAAAGGAAGAAGAAAGATTATTGGAGATATTGAGGAAACACCGAGGAGCTATGGGATATACCCTTGATGATTTAAAAGGGATTTCTCCCACCTTATGTCAGCATGCCATTAATATGGAGAAAGACGCAAAGCCAGTGGTGGAGCATCAACGCCGCTTAATTCCCAAGATGAAGGATGTGGTAAGAAATGAGGTATTAAAACTCCTTGATGCTGGTATTATTTATCCTATTGCTGATAGTAGATGGGTTAGTCCTGTTCATTGTGTTCCTAAGAAAGGAGGTATGACTGTTGTACCTAATGAGAATAACGAGCTTATTCCTCAAAGGGTAGTAGTTGGTTATAGAATGTGCATTGATTATAGGAAGGTAAACAAAGTTACTAAGAAAGATCATTACCCTTTACCATTTATAGATCAAATGCTAGAAAGGTTGTCTAAGAAGACTCATTTTTGTTTCCTTGATGGTTATTCTGGTTTTTCTCAAATTGCTGTTAAAAAGGATGATCAAGAGAAAACCACTTTTACTTGTCCTTATGGAACTTATGCTTATAGACGTATGCCTTTTGGTTTATGCAATGCTCGTGCTACTTTTCAAAGATGCATGTCTGCTATTTTTCATGGCTTTTGTGAAGAAATTGTGGAGGTCTTCATGGACGATTTCTCCGTCTATGGAACTTCTTTTGATAATTGTTTGAACAACCTTGATAAAGTTTTGCAGAGGTGCGAAGAAACTAACCTTGTTCTTAATTGGGAGAAATGCCATTTTATGGTAAATGAAGGAATTGTCCTTGGACATAAAATTTCTGAAAGAGGTATTGAAGTGGACAGAGCAAAAGTGGAGGCAATTGAGAAAATGCCTTGTCCAAGAGATGTTAAAGGTATTCGTAGTATTCTTGGTCATGCTGGTTTCTATAGGAGGTTTATTAAAGATTTCTCTAAGATTTCAAAGCCTCTTACTAATCTTCTTCAAAAAGATGTACCATTTGTCTTTGATGATGATTGTAAGGAAGCTTTTGAAACTCTTAAGAAGGCTTTAACTACTGCTCCTATTGTTCAACCACCTGATTGGAATTTACCTTTTGAAATTATGTGTGATGCTAGTGATTTTTGCTGTTGGTGTTGTTCTTGGGCAGCGCGTAGATAATAAGTTGAATGTTATTCATTATGCTAGTAAGACTCTTGATGCTGCTCAGAAGAATTATGCTACTACTGAGAAAGAGTTTCTTGCTGTTGTTTTTGCTTGTGATAAGTTTAGATCTTAAATTGTTGACTCTAAAGTTACTATTCATACTAATCACGCTGCTATTAGATATCTTATGACTAAGAAGGATGCTAAGCCTAGGCTTATTAGATGGGTGTTGCTTTTACAAGAGTTTGATCTGCATATCGTAGATAGGAAAGGTGCTGAAAATCCTGTGGCTGACAATTTGTCCAGATTGGAAAACATTTCTTTTGATCCTGTTCCTATTAATGATAGTTTTCCAAATGAACAGTTGGCTGCAATACATGTAACTTCGCGAGACCTTCCTTGGTATGCTGATTATGCTAACTTTATTGTTTCCAAGTATTTGCCTCCAACCTTTACAGCTCAGCAAAGAAGAAAATTCTTCTATGATTTGAGGCATTATTTTTGGGATGACCCACACTTATATAAAGAAGGAGTTGATGGTATTATGAGAAGATGCGTACCGGAATATGAGCAACAAGAGATATTAAGAAAATGTCATGGTAGTGCTTATGGAGGGCATCATGCTGGAGATAGAACCGCACAGAAGGTTCTACAGTCAGGTTTTTATTGGCCAACCCTCTTTAAGGACGCCAGAAGGTATGTTTTATCTTGTGATGAATGCCAAAGAGTTGGTAATATCTCTAGATGCAATGAAATGCCTATGAATTACACTCTTGTTATTGAACCGTTTGATTGTTGGGGATTTGACTTTATGGGTCCTTTTCCTCCTTCAAAAGGCTATACCCATATACTTGTTGATGTTGATTATGTTACTAAATGGGTAGAGGCCATACCTACAAAGAGTGCCGATGGTGAGACTTCGTTAAAAATGCTTAAGGATGTTATTTTTCCTAGGTTCGGAGTGCCTAGATATCTTATGACTGACGGAGGTTCTCATTTTATTCACGGTAGTTTTAGAAAAACTCTTGCTAAATATGATGTCAATCATAGAATTGGTTCTGCTTATCATCCCCAAACTAGTGGGCAGGTAGAGCTTTCAAATAGGGAGATCAAGTCTATCTTGCAGAAGACTGTTAGTAGGTCTAGGAAAAACTGGGCTAGTAAGTTAAATGACGCTTTATGGGCTTATAGAACTGCTTATAAGAATCCCATGGGTATGTCTCCTTATAAGATGGTTTACAGAAAAGCATGTCACTTGCCCTTAGAATTAGAACACAAAGCTTTTTGGGCAGTGAGAGAGCTTAATAGAGATTTTAAACTAGCCGGTAAGAAAAGGTTGTTAGATTTGAGTTCTCTAGATGAGTGGAGAAACGAAGCGTATGAGAATGCCAGACTTTTCAAAGAGAAAGTCAAGCAATGGCATGATAAGAGAATTCTTAAGAGAGAGTTTCATGTTGGTGAAAAAGTTCTATTGTATAGGTCTCATCTCAGATTTTTTGCAGGAAAATTACTTTCTAAATGGGAAGGACCATATGTTATTGTGGAAGTGTACCGCTCAGGTGCTATTAAGATTGCTTCATTGAAAGATGATTCTACACAAGTGGTGAATGGGCAAAGACTCAAGCATTATATTTCTGGAGATTCTTATAATGAAGATGTTGATGTTATTGAAACAGTTTCTCCAGAAGAATTTATCCAAGACAAACTGCAGGAACCTGCAGAGTTCGTTTTCGAATAGGTAACAGATCTAGTCAGAAAAGTTTCACGAAAAGTTCTTCCTTTAATATTTTTGCTGTTTTTACTAAATATGAAAAATCACGAGACGAAAAAGGGCACGAAAAAGAATCCGTGTGTGTCTCACACACGGGTGGCGCGGGCCCACCCCTGGCCGCGCCACCAGGGTGTGAGAACACCCCGGAACTCGTTTCCGTCCCGGTTTCCTCCTGTGGTTTCGTTTCGATGTATAATTTTCGCCTATTTAACCCCCCGGAGTCCCCGAGGTCTGTATATCGTTTTCTCGTCGTGTTTTGTTTTGAGCTGTTTCTTTAGGATTTGATCTTAAGCTTAGGGGAGTCATGGCCTCTTCAAGTGACAACAAAGGCAAAGGGCCCTATGTAGATGATCAGCTACGCCAAAAGTGGAAGGAAGAGCAAGGTTCTGGGAGAGGAAGGCCGAGGAACCCTGCTTTTGAAGGACCAACAAAAGTTCGACGTATCTTTTCTCATGATTTGCAGGGACCAACATATCATGTTTTGGATCTTGATTCCATGCCCGAGATAGAACACGGAATGCTGGTCACTTTTGAGCTTTGCACTAATTATCAAGCCTTGAAGAGGGAGGTAAAGATGTTTCAAGAAGAGAATCTTAGGCTTCGCCAGATGTTGGAATATTACATTAATCCAAGACTGCTACCAATTCCACCCAAGGAGTAATTCGTCATCGGTATAGGCATCCCCTTGGCTTGTTCCAAGCTTGGGGGAGTGCCGCGGTATCACATCATCACCTTTCGCTCATTTACTTTTCAAAGTAGAGTCATATCATGAATAGAGAAGTTATCATATAGAATAGTTTGCAGTTTGGAAGTATCCTCCTTAGTCAGTTATCTATGTATCCCTTGGTGTGAGTTGCGGTAATAAAGTATTAATGAGAAGTTTTATCGTTTGCTTTTCGCACACTTTATATTAGTTTGCAATCTCTCTTGTATGACTAGTCTTGTTGATTGGTATTGGTATCACATTGGGAGCATGAGTAGATTTAGTTGGTTTTGGCAAACCTAGCTTGGTCAGTAGCAATTTTACCTTGAGGTTTGAGTAGAAAAGAATAAAGAAGTGCTTGCATTACATCACTTCAGTTTTCCCTTATGTTTGGCTTACAAGCATTGTTATTCTTAAAGTTAAAATCGTTGTACCTTCAAGGGAGTTTGGATGATTGTTCTTATTATATGTATGTTTGTTTGTTTCATGCAACTCTTATGCTTGCTACCCAGCCTTGCTAGCCAAAAACCTGTACTGAGAGGAATTACTTCTCGTGCATCCAATTCCCAAAAGCCAAGTCACTTTCAAGAGTCCACTAAAAATTCCTATGCATGGTATTTTAAGCCATTCCAAGTAAATTTTCATGTGCTACCTTTCAAAAACCTTCAAACACTTCTCATTTTGTGCCACTGTTTTTAGCTCATGAGGACGTAGTGGATGGGTTTGTTATCTTCCATACTAAATTAAGTACCCCTCGACTAGGCAGCTTCATCTGCTCGTCATTAATTTTGCAAGGGAGCTGGTCAGACCATTATAATCTCAAAAAGAAAAAGAAAGGAAAAAGGCACTCCTCCAATGGAATGTGAAAGTTGGTCGGCACCCGATGGAATCGGTTAGCCATGGTTTGAGAAAGGAAAAAGGTGGGGAGGAGTGCAAAGCTATAAAAGAGCACTAAAGTGCCAATTAATCAAACATCTCGGAACCGCTCTCACTTGTTTAGTATGGAAGATATCAAGAACTCCGTTGCTAGTCGTTGACAAAAGCAACCACTTCTCAAAATAACTTTTTACCTCTGTTTCACAAATGAAAAGCTCTAGCACATGTTTAATCCCTGCTTCCCTCTGCGAAGGGCCTATCTTTTACTTTTATATTGAGTCAACCTATTTCCCTCTGTCTAAAGCAAGCATTTGAGTTGTTATGTTTCATTCATCCATATGTTGATCCGTTTAATCATGTTTACTATCCTCCTTGTTTTGTATAATGCTTTTGTCTGAAGGAATACATCTTTGAAAGCTTTCTATGAATGCAAAAGTTTACTTTGTTGAGCATATAGTCTTTGCTATATTAGCTCTGTTTTAAAAGGCTCCGTTTAAAAGAGAGAATAGTTTGTTCTCCATTCTTTGACCAAGAACTAAGGTTTGCCATTGCCAATTATAATTTACCTTGTGCATCTTTACATGTGATTCCCTTTTACTTATTGCAAGTCTATATCTTATAAAGGGAAGTTGCTGTCTATTATAATTTGTGCCTTAGTGAATGTGATGCTTCTTGTCCGTATTTTGATTATCGACACTTCACTCCATAAACCTGCGGTCATGTTTACCGAGTTTAGTTTTCGCTTGGGGACAAGCGAGGTCTAAGCTTGGGGGGTTGATACGTCCAATTTGCATCACTATTTTGTATCATAATTTACTGTTATTCATTGATATATTTCATATTTAGATATGACACTTATGTTATTTCCTTTGTTTTCACATGTTTGATGATCATCGGAGGAGTTGCTGCTAGAGTCAGGATTCTGCTGGAAAAAGGACCATCAAGAGACCATATTTTGAAGAACAGGAAAATTCCAGAAAAATACCCAGAAATTATATTTTCCCAGAAGACTCACGGAGCCAGAAGGAGGAGTCGAGAGGAGCCAGGGGGCCCCACACGCCAGGGTGGCGCGGCCAGCCCCCTGGCCGCGCAGGCCCCACGTGAGGCTACCCTGGCCCACTTCTGGTCTCGCCCCTTCGCGTACATCATCGTCCCCGAAAACCTAAGTCAAAGGGGAGGCTCAGAGTTAGACACAGCCGCCTCTGCGGGGCGGAGAACACAGAGAGAGAAAAGCTCTCCGACAGAGAGAAATCTGTCGGGGAAATTCCTTCCCGGAGAGGGGAGATCGTCGCCATCGTCATCATCATCGCACCGGACTTCATCGGGATCATCATCGTCATCATCTCCATCACCAGCACTTTCATCTCCACCATCACCACGCCATCCCGCTGTAACATCTTGAGTTGGATCTTGTTATATTCATAGGGGAAACTTTCCCGGTGTTGATTACTCTTGTAGTTGATGCTATTGAGTGGAACCGTTGAGTTAAGGTTTATGTTCAGATTGTTATTTACCATTATTTCACCTCTGATCATGATCCATATGATGTCTTGTGAGTAGTTCGTTTAGTTCTTGAGGACATGGGAGAAGTCAAGATGTTAGTAGTGAATTATTGTTGAGAAATATTTAATGGTTTGATATTGTTGTGGTGCTATTTCACTAGTGGTGTCATGTGAACGTCGACTACATGATACTTCACCATTTATGGGCCTAGTGAGATGCATTGTGTATTTGGCTACCGATTGTGGGGTTGTTGGAGTGACAGAAACCTAAACCTCCGTTGGGAAACCATTGCACCAGGGAGCGTAGGATCTTAGAGTTTAAGGCTGTGGTTAGATTTATCTTAATTACTTTCTTGTATTTGCGGATGCTTGCAAGGGGTATAATCACAAGTGTGTATTTATCCTAGTAAGGGTAGTGCGCTAGCACAGGTTCACCCCCATAACACTTACCAAACCAATAAATACTATTGGCTCTATGAAGCGAAAGCTCTTGACAGAAAACTCCCGTGTGTCCTCGAGAACGTTTGGTTATTATAAGTACACAACCGGCTTGTCCTTTGCTGAAGAAAGGATTGGGCCACTTGCTGCAATTGTTACTACTGTCTTTTATTTACTCGCACTTTATTTACTCGTTTTACCAAATACCCCTGAAAACCTGTTTGCTAGTATTTACAGTGATTCCTTGATCAAAACTGCTCATCAACACCTTCTGCTCCTCGTTGGGTTCGACACTCTTATTTATCGAAAGTACTACGATACACCCCCTATACTTGTGGGTCATCATGTACCTCTAAGAATTTGCCCATACACCCACTGGTGCCAATCAAATTTTCCCAGTTCCGAATATGCCACGGAAATTTTGCACCATGTGCGCTATTGCCGTTTTTCCGCCAGTTAACATCATGTACTTTCTCTTATCGGAAATAAGTGTTGGTAAATTAGTACAAACAAATTAGTCACTGATATTTATTTTCGATCAGAGAGAGTATATGTTGGAAAAAATATTTTGCCCTTACCAAATACATTCTTCTGATTCAGCCTTATGATGCAATGATTGTGAATTAAAAGAGGTCCTAGAAATTGATAGTTGTGATATCAATGTACCATGCAGGGTCGTCTCTAGAAATTTGGGAACCCCTGTGGGAAATACAAATAGGGCTTTAAATTATACAATTCATGCAACTTTTATAATTAATTCAAGTAAAGTATACTTTCATGTAACTGGTGTGATGGTTTCGGCATTCATGGATAGGGTGTCCAGGGGTTGGTTATTGGGTTGAGCAAGAACAAAGGAACATGGCATGGTCGGAGCTCGGCGGAATGGGGTAGAACAGACCAACTACTCATTGGTCAACTTGGTCTTATAGTCTTGGCTAGCAAAACAAAAAGGTAGGTACTTGATACATAATACTCGCATGATGTTGCTATATGACCCAACTTCACCCACAATGTAAATTATTGGGTCTTAGACACGCTATCACATGGATCATCAACAACAGTGTAACATGGACACATATACTCCCTGCATCCTAGATGTCCAACATAGGAAAGGGAAAACGATGCAATTGATGTCATACTCTTGCCAATACTCTCAAAATTATTCTTCAAACTTGATGAGACAACTTGTGATGACTTTTATGACTCCTCGGCTCTGTAGTTGTCATGAGAGATTAACCATGTTGCATCCTTCGTGAGATGTGTTGATTCTCTGGCAATGGTGCTAGAAAATACTTTTGATATCACCAAACTACATGGATATGAATTCGTTGGGACTCCAAGCGCAGAGTGATGTAGCAAGGTTTTCCCCCATAAGGGTAACTCGAGGGTTTATATCGAACTCTCTGGGTTTCAGTATAAATCACTTGTCCTTCGTCTTCAAATAACATATAAAACAAAGAATTGTTGCCTTGTGTCGCCAACTCCACTAAGTCGTTGTCAACCACAAAGTTTTAGATTGGAAAATATGTAAATATGATAACAAGAGTAAATATGCAACAAGTAAAGTAAACTAAAAATGCAATATGGAAGATAAACTAAATGATATGCAAGAGTGTTGTGTAATAGTGTTGGTAGTAGTGCAAAATATGTGAAATAATTAAATGCAAGTGCGATAGATTTTTTTGTATTTTCAAATTTAATTGATGCTAAAAATAAAAGATTGTTTAAATGTAAATAAAAGGTGTTTCTTATTATTAAAAACATGAACGGTTTTATAGTTTCACTTGTCTACTCTAAACATGGTGGACTCAAAACAGCTCCAAGTAAAGCATAATGTCGATGCAAGTTCATAATATGTTTGATAAGCATTCATATGGGCATCACATCCTATAATTGAGATGATCCAACACATCTCACTAATACTCCACTAATTAATAAGGGAAACCACCTCAAACTAGTATTAAGATAAACAGAGTGTTGGCTTTGCTTCTATGACATGGTGTTGAATACCAATATAATACCTCAACAGATATGAGAACCACCTAACAATTCAGTAGGCACTCATGTCACAGGCATTTTTTATCCCTAGTCAGGTACCAACGGAAAGGTAAAAACCATGCAGGGCCCAAATTTTCTATCACTGTCAAGTTCCATACTACCATGTTACTCCAACTAATGCACACATTCCGTCTCTCGTGCCCTATCATACTAGTTCGATCAGCACATGTAATCAAGAACGGGGTACATAATATGCATATACTCATACATTAAATACATTATGAAATTTGCAATCTCAAATACTCAACTCACTTGAACCAAAGATCCACCAAAGGTATTACATATATGATCACAATCATATAGGTATCTCATGTGCTAATTACTGAAGTACACACACACAGAGAGAGAGAGAGAGAGAGAGAGCGAGAGAGCTACTCCCATGAGCACATAGCTCGGGGGTGGAGTACATCCGCTTCAGCATGGCGTCGAAGGAAATATCGATGGATCGTGTTTCTATTTCCATGGTGCACTATACTTTGTAATTGCGGTTGAGACCCTTTTTATAGATGGTTTTAGGTCAAGACGAGTCTATAAAAATGAAGATCGACGACATCGGAACCTCGAGGCCCAATTGAGCATGGGTCACGTGGCAGGGGTATTAGGCCAAGCATCTGTGGTATTTGGCCCTCGCTTGGCCCTCCAGGTATGGCCCAAGTGCTCCAGTTCTTGTATTTGCATAAAAACTTGCGTAGAAAAAAATCACATGTCCTTTTGAGTTTGTGAAGGTCTCTGAAAGTGAAAAAATACAAAAAACAGTGTTTTTTTTGCCTTGTAGAGTTATTATCCAAAAAAGGATCTTATAGGAAAATCTCAGAAATCATTCTAAAACATGAGTATGACAAGTAATATGAATCAGTTTGTTTGGATAGGTTGCTGATGCATGTAAAATGCATATTATAATAAACTACAAAGGGCATATATGCATTTGACATGAATCAGCAACCTATCCAAACAAACTGCAAGAACAGAGATATAAACTTCCCAAGCGCCCTTGAGCCCCATCGATCTACATTTATTCTGGTGCAGGCGGTCAATTGATATCGCTACTAGATCTTGACTACATAAAACCATCACGGTTTGGGACTTCAAGAGATCAGTCCTGAGGGATATGGAGGTCTTGGCGGCTGGGGTTTGCGTTTTCAGCCTGGGTTTTTTTTGGAGCAGATCAGAGGCTGGGCCTAGGGTTTGGGGGTCCCAAATTTTTTGGGGTCCTTGATGTCGCACAGCTCGCCTGTGGATATCGCTGGACCTGGTACCATGATGTCTTAAACATCTAGAGCTTAAAAACACATGGTTTTTTCAAACCACAAAATACACACATGATCATTACTAGAACTATCATACATGTTGATCATCAATGAACTGATCGGATTAAAAGAGTAGTACAATTGTGATGCCCTTGAGGCATCCCATCCAATGGATCGTAGTAGCTAATGGTGCTCCTAATAATATTCCGATCTCTCTCCTCCCCCTGTTGTCTCTCCATACATGACCATGAGAAGTGAAAGTTTCAACACATAATAAATATTTAGTAATAAATATATTCTAGCAAAATTATTATCACCAACCGTGGTGTTATGCAAGGATGTAGTTGTCGATGCCCATGACAGTGAAAAGGTTTCTTTCATGGATGGGGCGGCATACTGTGGAGACTCGTATTCTCCCTCATTCCTATATTACCTCCGTTTCGATGAAGAAGGCGCACATGTATTATTTCCTAGACTAACATTGACCAAAAAAATTGAGCAACAAAATCTTGTTTATATCATATATAATTAGTATCGCTGGATTTGTATTTTTAAAAACACTTTCTAGTGATGCTAATTTTATACCAACAACTTTATATTTTTAGAATAATTTTTGGTCAAAGAAAAAAATATGAAAAACGAGGGCGCCTTATTCATTGAATTAGGGAGTATCTATGTTCTATATGTTTAATTGGATAATTCTAATTTTTTAGGTGCATCTCTTTTCTGATCATTCAATTGTTGACTATATTGCTGTAGAAAAAAAACCTAACTTTGTGAGCATTGGCGGTTACGATCGAAGCAAATCCTCCTTTGTCTGTTAATAAAAAACAGAAAAGATACTCCAACATACATCTCACTTACCAGAAATTGCCCAAATCTACCTCTCACTTAGTTCAAACGGTTGATTAGGTTTAGAACCCCATGACCATATTTTACATGAATAGATTACACAGCTAGAGTGGCTTTTGCACGATCGATTACCAATCACGGCCGGTGAGAGGGTAAGAAGGTTATCAGCAAGCCGGCATGGTGCAACCCTTGTGCTACTCCCATTAATATTCGATGAAAAACCTCTGCATGGACGGTTCCTCACCTTGCGGACACTATGGAGTACCACAGTTATGCTGGTGCCTTGCAGTATTGACGCTTACGCGTCCGGTTATTGCACATGTTGTCCAGCAAGCATGCCTCTATATGCATGCACCTCAATAACCCCACCTTAACATGTCAAAGGTACTCGGTGCGGGGCTCGCATATTTATGTAGGCTTCATATCAGGGTCTGTATGGTGGTGCTCTGATCCAACAAGACAAAGTAACTGACTACAAATTGTCCCGAGGATTCGACCGACAACCAGGTGGGTCCAACGACAGCGACCCGCCGATCAACCTTAGAGTCTCAAAACTAGGGAGCTTGAAGATCCTTAGGAATACTCTCGATTTCAGCATGCAATTCTCCCCGCTCGTCGACCAGGTCATTCACTGTGTACTCTGATGCAGACTAGATACGCCAACTCCTCGGTGAACTTCATCAACCTCTCACTAGTACAATTGTAATTTTCTGTGACAATATCAATACCAATTACATGACTTGCAACCCAGTTCAACATCTTTACACCAAGCACATCAAGATTGACATCCACTTTGTCCGTAAAAAGGTGTCACTTGGTCAGGTTCGTGTCCCACGTGTCGTCTACTCATCAGCATGTCGACATCATGACAAAATGTATGTCTTCACCGTTGTTCTCTGAGTTTCGGTTTAGTTTATGCGTTCATGCACATGACGCACAAACTGAGGGGATGCTAACGTATATCTTTTATATAGTTATACTGCTTATACCTAACGTAATCTCCTAGATTGATTCGGTATTGATCTGTTTAGATCTTGTTGCTGGACAAACCTTATACTTTGTACCCTACTAGGAAGGTTGGCGTGGCGACACGCCGCGCCCTTGGCTGTTAGATCATTGGGTTAAGTATTATAGAAACAATATATAATATTTGAGTTGCTGAAGTACTGTACTGCATAAGTGATAATATGGAAGGACGGTTCAAATAAGATAAAAGTGATAATATAGCAGTATGGTTTAGAATTTTTTTGTAGCGCCCATACGCCCCAGATAATCGTAGGTCAATGGAAAAAGAGGATAGTATACCAGTAGCTGCTGTAGTGCCTAGAGCAAGGACCGCGCGCTCCAGTTGAAAAGGTGACGGACGACAGAACAAGTTTTTCCTAGAGATGGTAGTAGTATTTTCGATGACTAAACGAGGCGGCAGATGATGTTATAAATGCAACAGGCAATAACAAAGAACAAAAAGGAAATCATAGCAGGGAGCACAAGATTTAAAATGGAAAACCCTCTCTAACAAAGAGAGGTAAAAACCACGGGCGCCAGCCAACAAAACTTCACTATATCGATAGTGTTTACAAACACTGTGGGTTATCTAATGATGCAATAAACCCTAGCCGGTGGCTTACAAGGAGTATATATAGGCGGCAAGAACGATCCATACGCAGCCCAAGCCTACCCGACGACGGACCTCGCTTCGCTCCGTTGTTAGCCTTCTTATAGAATTTGAATCAACATACAACAGATGATGAAGTATTTTTGTTTCCGGAGACGCTATAGAAAATGTTAATATTTTCTCCAGTTGGAAGAGGCGGTGGATGATGGAGTAAGTATATGTTTCTAAAGACACTGTAGAAGAAGCGAGAAGTATTTTCCTAGCTAAAACAACAAATGATAGAGTAAGTATATTTTTCTTGATGGCACTATAGCAAAATATGGTACTATAGTATTTTCCTCACGTAAAAGAGCCGGAAAATATTGAAGTCGATGAGTTACTTGTAAAAATTACTATTCATGCACCAGTGAAAAATTTCTGTTAGAGAGTTACGCATCGTCAAAAAATTAAAGTAGGATAATTACTATCAGGGAATTGTCACACATATTTACTATCAAAACTTACAGCTAAGAAATTATCATTGCCGATCAAAACTTGTGGTCGATGAGTTATTGATGGAAATGACTATTCATACACGAGTGAGAAATTACCGTCTGAGAGTTATGCATTGTCAAAGAATTATCGTAGAATAATTACCGGTAGAGAATTATCACAGATATTTACTACTAGGAAAATAGAACTGACAAATTACATTTGTATAACGACTAGAAGTGACCGGTCATGCACCATAAAAAATACCATCGAAGAGTTGCCCAACTTTGAAAAATAATCATAGAATAAGTACTGCCGAAAAAATTGAAAAATACTTTGAAGAAATGTAAAAGATGGGCCTAGAACATGTGCACTAAATCAACGGATGATCATAGATAAATGGAAAAAAGGACAGTACACGTGTAGCACAACATTGTAGCTGCACAGTGCCCGGATCAAGGACAGTGCACCCGGTTGAAAAAGATGGCAGACGATTTAGCAAGTTTTTTCCAAAGATATTGTAGAGAAGGTAGTAGTATTTTCGACAACTAAAAGAGGCGGCAGGTGATAAAGTATTTTTTTTGGAGTCGCTATAGAAGATGTTAGTATTTTCTCCCATTGAAAGAGGTGGTGGATGATGGAGTAAGTATATTTTTCCGAAGACACCGTAGAAGAAGGAAGAAGTAGTTTTATAGATAAAAGATGCAACATACAATAGAGTAAGTACATTTTTCCTGATGGTATCATAGAAAAACATGGTAGTATTTTCCTCGGGTAAAAGAGCCGATGAATATTAAAGTTGATGAGTTACTTAAGAAAATGAGTATTCATGCACCAATGAAAAATTACCATCGGAGAGTTAGGCATCGCCGAAGAATTATTATATAATAATTATGGTTGGAGAATTGTCGTGAAGATTTACTACCGAGAAATTACAACTGTTAAATTATCATTACCTGCCAAAACTTGTGGTCGATGAGTTACTGCTAGAAATGACATGCACCAGTGAAAAAATACCGTCAGAGAATTATGCATCGTCGAATAATTAACGTAGGATAATTACTGCATGAGAATTGTTATAGAAGATTTACTGTTGAAAAATTATAGCCGAGAAATTACCATTATGTCACGGCCGGAAGTGACTGGTCATGCAGGGTAACAAAAGTACATTTAAAAAGTTACGCAATATCGAAAATTTGCCGTAAAATACCACTAAAGAATTGAAACAAAATTGAACCTAAAAATAGATCCAGAATACTGTTCATGTACACTGCTCACCTGTTCATATGAACAGTGCCTGCCATGGCTCTCAGCTATATAAAATGCTTAGCCTTTATATATGTGTACTATCTATATAATGGAATACGAGATCTCTCTCGCGTTTGCATTGACCGATGCATATAGCTGAAATTCATTACACGGTCCAAAGGAAATAAAGAAAGAGAAAAAGGATGCTACACATAAGTCAACTATCGAACATACTAAACAAAATGGAGAGGTGGACAGGTCACAAAACACGTTCATCATGCTTTGCAAAAATATGTGCCATGTTCCGTGGCTGATTAATACTCCCTCCGATTTCAAAATATAAAATGTTTTAAGTTTGTGAAGCAAATATATCTAGACACCTTTCACTGTGTATATTTGAATAAACCTACACACTAAAAGATGTCTAATACAATTACTTCACAAACTTAAAACATCTTATATCTACTATATACTAAAAACACAATACAGGGGTTATGTTTTTGAGATACCACATTAAGCCACATCATCAATAAAATTTTAATTGTTAGATCTAAAATCTATGGCTAAGATTTACCCAAGCAGTGTTACGTAATTCTGGTCCAAACATATATATTTGGTAGCCACCATGTCACGTCACGTTAAAAAAGTCTATTTGCTCTCTTGGATAACACATGTATAATCTAGGTTAAAAAGAATACTGCTATCCTCCCTAAAACGTGCACCATACAAAGTCTAGAAGAGCTCAGATACATCATGTTGCTTTGAAGAATATATAGTGCATATTTGTATCGCATATCTTATCAGATTCAATCTACGAAACATGATGGGCCATGGAAAATTTTCACGTGACACGCACATTTGTTCAAGAAAAAAAAATACCCACCGGCTATTCATTTACGTAATATGGTGGGCTCAATAATTTCACGTGAAGCAAGTACACGCATATATGTTCCAGAAAAAAAAACTACCATGGTGGGCCTCAAACAATTCCATGTGACATATGCACACGCTTATATTATAGAAAAAATTACCGGTCGATCCAACAAAATAGGTAAGCCAATTTTGCTTAAATCACTCATCACCCCTAAATAAATATTTCAGAAAATAATGTAACAATGACAAACTTAAATGCATCAGCTTGTGAAAAGAAAAAATTTCATGTAATAGTTCAAATAGGGTGTATTCATGCCTCCCTTGCATATGTATATTTCCCATTATAACCCTAGCCAGGTAGAAATAAAAAGGTTAAGCATCCTCAACATGCAGGTGCACACATCTCAGGTTGATCAAAATTCTGAATACATCACTACAAGTATTAATTAGATTTGAAAATTATTCTAAGCATGTGGGGTATCCAATGATAGAACAGATCAATTCCAAAAAAGAACAAAACATGGGCATACAAACCTTGGTGAACATGTTAGATGAAACTCTACCGGTTCAGAGAATGCAACGACAACGCCAACTTCAGCGACGACAAGTTATATGAGGAGGGAGCTTTCCATATCCATGTGCAATTTTTGCCGACAAAAGAATTAGTCTTTTTTGACACATGAGAGGTCCTGAATGACAATGAAGCTACAGTAGTACACACTTTCAACAAGATCAATGACACATAGAAGTTTACAAAGTGGTCCCTAACACTTTCGAAGGGTACCCCAACTAGCGAATGGAAAACACGACTAGGTTCCTATCATCCTCTACATGAACAGAGCTTCGTCTTCACCGGGAAAGGCAACACCTTGGTGCCGTGAGGCCTCCATGACACCTCGTCATAGACTCCACGCTGGAGATGCACTGCATCCCTTTTGGCATCATGCCGGGAAGAACAAGAATGGTTGCCAACATACTCGCTGGCCTGTTGGAATCGACCGACAAGCCACTGTGGTAGCAGGAGTGATGATATTTTCATGTAGCCACCGGGTATGTGCTCCAACACAATATGGACCTCAATCTCTTCTCTGATCCTCCTTCGCCACCTTGGAGACTTTGAAAGCAAGGGAAGAGAGAAAGTTCTCCTCTTCCAGATAAGAGAACAAGCAAGCTTATTCTTGGAGGATCTGGCTAGGTGTAGAAACAGAACGAATGTGGACCAGATAGTGTTCTTCCCACATCTGTTTTCATATTTTAAAAACCAATATGGGTGTGAATATGGATGTTGTCAAATGTGAATGTGGTGCGTACTCTGTCCCAATACGGATGATAATTGGGTGTTTTCTTAGTTCAAAATGGATACGAATAACTGACTTGAATTTTTTGCATGACAATGGTATCGAGGAATATTAAAACTCGGTTGGGAAGAATTTAGTGGTGCAATGGGATGATAAAATTGATGACACATTATGTATGTGTTATTGAGAGAATAGGAAACCTAGATTAAAGATTAGGTAATATTAGGAAAACAGATATAGATAATAGAAATACCTATGTTACAAAACTACATTATAAACCATGTGGCGTCATATTTTATGGCCTGATTTGGATAGCTTGATTGAGAAATTCAAGACTTGCACACACACAATTTTGTGAGTGAAACTATAGAATTAAAAAACACTGAAAACGGCAATAATAGTCTTTTTGATGGAACACAAGAAAAGTTCTTTGATCCTACGGGATTGGCGTTTAGGCCTAGGTTTCCAATACCATAGAAATTTTGGTAGTATAATCCAAAGGAAATCCATAGGAAAAAATAAAATGTCCTGCAAAATTTTGACAATGCAAAGAGTGGCTTAGATACTTTGTAATAACTACTCACCATAAACTGAATGATTTAAAATATTTCACAAACATGTGATATTTAACCTACCATAATGATTGAGCAACCTATGTTAACCTATTATTTAGAATTCTGTGTTTTATGTATATTATACATAGTAACTTTATTTTATAAGCAGATTCAGGAAGCTACAGATGATGCCCTTGCATTTTTTAGGGCCACCTTTCTAGTTTTAAAACAGAGGGAGTATTAAACACATAATATATAGTCTGGCACGTTATCTGCCACTGGACGATAAAAAAAGTGTTGCATGGTCTCCTGCTGTCTGCTGATGAGCTATATCATGTATCCCTGATTTTCTTTTGAGGGATGTATCCCTGCTAATTAGTAGATAAGTCGGGGCATGTAAAATGTTTGTCCTATGACAAAACTAAATGTTACCCTACCTAAAAAAAAACTAAATGTTACCCGCTTTAGAAAACCACTAAATTTTACCCGCGAAACAATCGATTGGATTTGAAACATGCACCTTTGATGATAAATCTTACGAGTAGTCCAATTTTATGATGAGGCCCATCCCGATTGAACGGGTCTTCCATCAGTGCGATTGTGGGATCCATCGGCCATCACCGTCGCCATTAACCACGACCAGGCAATTGGCAAGAGTATCTACATTTTTTCGATAAAGAAAAATGAAACTTGCGCCTGCAGGCTCCCCTCCCAACCATTGCAGAACGTCGCCATTACCGGCACAGAGAGACCCGCAGCCAGACTTCTCCCGCGGGGTTACTGCTTCACCCTCTTGCCGGCGCCATGACCCAGGAACGGGAGCCGCTCATCCAGAACGACGGCGCCGGCAATGCCGCCGCGGCCGAGGGCTCGCCCGCGCTGCTGCCGTCCCTGGCTAGGTCCGTGCTCAAGTTCCTCATGTGGGCGTTGTTCCTCACCTGGGCCGCGGGGATCTTCCTCTACCCAACCAAGCCCGCGCGGACGGCGGTTCAGGAGTGTAAGGCCTTCAGCAAGCAGTCCATCTTCGGCATCACCGGTACGCTCTATCTCCTTCTTCCGTGGAAATCAGGGGAAAGTAGTGCAGGAATTGATCGCCCTGGAGCAGGGGGTTCGTAACTGTGTTCTTGATTCCCCCTTTCACTTTCTTGGTTCTTGCAGAGACCTTTTTTCTTGTCTTCAGCGCGCCGATTCTGATTGTTGCAGCTCTGGCGTATGCGTACATCTTCGCCTTCCCTCGTGATCAAGTGGAGTAAGTATTTCTGGTGATGTGAATTCCAAGATTTTTGGGGCAATTTGGTGGTTCTAGTCCATTTATTTAGAGTTGATTCAGATGAGTCCTTTCGCTTTCCCTGAAGTGATGGAGTACTGGCACTGGAAATTCAGAGTATATTTTGTTATGCACGCACATGCTTCTCTGGATGTTTTAGCAAAGCGTTTGCAGTTGCGATCCAATTTTCGTAAGTTGTTATTACAGGATTACAGCAGTTACACAGGTGTACCAGTTTTGACATGAAAGCCATGACGATGATCTCAACCACCATAGAAATCCACAACACAATATAGTTTTTCCTTACTCACACCGTAGAAATTCTAAATCACCATAAGAGTGGCATGCTTCATGCTGCCCATGGCCTATCTCTAATTAATTACCTGCTCCTTTGTATCAGAAAGAAGAAGCTGGGGTCACTTCGCTTCCGTCTCTGGACTTTTCCTGTTCTTGTGGATGGTCCGTTCGGGGTTGTCTCCGCTGCTGAATTTATCAGCATTGTGTTGTTCATCATTTATGTTGTCTTCTCGATGACCTATTATGTTGGGGAAAGTGTGAGCCTCGTCCCAAATTCCCACTTGCTTCGGACTATCAGCAGGTATGTTGTATTTTAATGAAACCTTTAAGTAGTAAAAAATGTTAGACATTCAAGTACAAATCAGGAAGTTCTATTCATATTTTTACCTAAGAATGAATACTAAATAGAGTTAAATTTATATTTTCGGCTGCTATATATTATTTTCATCACTGAGGCTAAAGTAATGAGAATGGTATATTTTTTAGTGTCAATACGTGGTTAACCCTGAAATATTTGGTAGTTGAATGTAGCTGAAGTTATGACGTTCAGAAAAAACTTAAGTGGATGCTGGATGAGTAGTCATTTGCAGAGTTATTAGTTAGCTGGCTTGAAATTTAAAATGAAACATAGACATGTCAAGTTCAGTAACTTTAATTCATATACTGCAGGAGTATGTCAAATCCAATATTGATATAAATTGTGATGATACCTTGTTGCCCCGTACCTGATCCAAAATGTTCAGTTGTCATGCTACTAGTGAGACTGACGATACTGCTGAAACATATACTGCAAAGTCTTCACATTATTTTCCATCTTAACACAGCTCTCAGACTGTAAATTTTGCCTTGTAGTGAGGTTATACTGGCTAGAATTGGCGCCCGTTCTGGATTAGTTGGATTGTTTTGCATGATCTTCCTGTTCCTGCCTGTCTCGAGGGGTTCAGCTCTTCTCCGGCTTATCGACATTCCCTTTGAGCATGCTACTAGATACCATCTCTGGTTGGGGCATCTCACAATGGCTATGTTTACACTGCACGGCATGTGCTATGTTATCAAATGGTTCCTTGAGGGGCGCCTAATTGAACAAGTAAGTGCAAAGTGAATTAAATCAATTCAGAGTGATCACTTCCTATTCCCGAATTCCTTATCTGCTTAAAATAATAGACAGAGAATATTTGACTGCACACTGTTTTATGTCTGAAAAAGGTATGCAATTTTGGGCTGAGGGCGAAGTAGTCTGTTAATTACAAGTGTTCTCTATTTCAGAACTCGAGCGACACTATTAATGGTACCTGAACTTGTTGATAGATAATCCAATGGAAGGAAATCGGAGTGGCACACTTAGCCGGTGTGATCAGCTTGGTGGCTGGTCTGCTGATGTGGGCGACATCACTTCACCCGGTACGGAAGAGGTTCTTTGAGCTCTTCTTCTACACCCACCAGCTCTACGTGGTCTTCATCGTGTTCTTGGCACTCCATGTTGGTGACTTCATATTCAGCATCGTGGCCGGCACCGTCTTCCTCTTCATGCTCGACCGCTTCCTGCGGTTCTGGCAATCGAGGGCCAAAGTCGACATCGTTTCTGCGACCTGCCGCCCATGTGGAACTGTGGAGCTAGTCTTCTCGAAGCCAGCAAGTACTAACTAATAATTCGAGCACCGCTTTGTTGCATTATGTTCATCAGTGTTTTGTGTTCTGTTGTCAGTTTGTTACAGGGCATAGTTGTGTGTTGGCTTGTGCAGGTCTCCGGTACAGTGCTCTCAGCTTCATCTTTGTTCAAGTGCGCGAGCTGTCGTTCTTGCAGTGGCACCCGTTCAGTGTGTCCTCCAGCCCCATGGATGGGAGGTACCACATGTCGATCCTCATAAAAGTTCTTGGCGAATGGACTGACAAGCTGAAGAGTATCATCACTGATGTCGAGGAGAAGAAGACCAGGAGTGACTCTGATCAGTCACAAATCGATCGCATAACCGCGTCCATCGAAGGGCCGTATGGGCACGAATCACCCTACCACCTGATGTAAGTTGTTCAGTTTGTCCTGACGGTGTGCATAGTGAAATGGTTTGACAGTTGACACCAATAGGAAAAGTTCAAGTCAAGACTTAATTTGTTCGTGTTGTGTGCCTACCTTTTTAGGTACGAAAATCTCATCCTGGTGGCAGGAGGCATTGGCATATCACCTTTCTTGGCGATTTTGAGCGACATAATCCACAGGATCGAGCAAGGCATGCCATGCGCGCCCAAGAATGTGCTGGTCCTGTGGTCAGTTAAGAAATCGACAGAGCTTTCTCTACTGTCGGCCGTTGATGCTCAGTCGATCAGCTCATCAGTCTCTGATAGATTGCATCTGGACATCCAGGCATTTGTCACTCAAGAATCTGAGCCTCCGTTGGTAAGAACATCGACTCCACTGTTGATCATCCAGACACTTTTTCATCAAAAGCAGCTGTATGCTTCGGTTGGCAACAACATTTGGTTGGTTCACTTCAATGATTCCATGGCAATGGAAATATGACTTTACAGGAAGACGGCATTGTTGAGGGTGAGCAGAAAGGCCCCGGCATATTCGTCAAGAACGGGGTGGCCATGTCGGGGCTTGTCGGCACCGGTGACAACTTCTGGGCGGCCATGTACTTCGCAGCGTCCACGCTGGGCGCCGTACTGGCGCACGCGCTGGTGCAGGTGTACTACGTGAAGCGCTTCAACGTGTACGCCTGGTGGCACCTGGGCCTCCTGCTCCTGCTGTGCATGGCCGCCGGCGTCGTCCTCCCCGGCGGTCTTGTCCTCCTCCTCTGGCACCTCTCGGAGAAGCGGAGGATGCAGGACGATAGGTGGGACGCCGATGTTGGCGCCGACATCGACGCCCCCGAATCCGCACAGATAACGAACGCGGCCGGTGGTGAGACCGCCTCCGCGGTCAGCCTCGCCGCCCTGCGGACGACGCGGTACGGGTGCCGGCCAAAGTTCCAAGGTAACATTCTTGGCCTTGAAACTATCTTCAGCATCCTTTGATGTGTCACGTGGGTGATGGATTATGTCTGTTGGATCGCAGCGGAATTCATGGCGTTCGCGGAGAGAGCCGGGGGCGCGGCGGCGGACGTGGGCGTGCTGGTGTGCGGGCCGCCGGGGCTGCAGACCAGCGTGGCCAGGGAGTGCAGGTCGCAAAACCTTCGCCGCGGCGGCGCGACGAGCGCCGCCGTGTTCCATTTCAACAGCCTCAGCTTCGATCTCTAAAGCTCTCTAGCCGAATCTAGCTAGCTACTGCCGCGTATACATAGTACAGACTGATAGTGCGCACCAGTTCACTCTACACAAGTGTAATTATTCGACCTGCGGGTATAGGTATAGCCGATAATTTGTACAGATGAGCTAGACGAGTACTGCCAGCCAGAGCCATGTCGCCGATGAACTCGCGGCGCTGTTATGGGTCATGTCCGTATATATATGCTGGTATGTACGAATGCTCATACACGTAAGGCCCCGCTTGGATGGGCGTTTTTTAGCCCAAAACCTCGGTATTTTTTGGAGCCCGAATTTTTTCTGACAGAGCCCAGCATTGCTACTTGGTTCGCTGTTTTATTTTCCCCGTCCTGACGATTTCGGCCCGTTTTTCCGGGTATTTTCCACGGACCTGTTTATGCCCTTTTTCTTTTCCGGCTGGGGACCTAGACTCCCAACTCCCAAGCGGGGCCTAAACAAAAAGGTGGGGGTAAATTAATGACTCCGTGAATATGATTATAACTCAAAAGCTATAGTTTTCTAAGATTTAGTAAAATGGGATATGGTTTACAAACCAAGAAAGAAAGGGGGATTGGACATTAAGAATCTTCAGCTTTTGAAACACAAGCCAAGGGAAAGACCGCTACCCATGACCTAGCTCCCATGCTGCTGGCGCCTTGGTGGCATCGCCGCCGCCGGGCCGTTCCGGCCCGCGTGCTCTGCTCCCCACCTGCCCCTCATGGCCACCTCAGACCCAGACCCGATGCCCCTCCCTTCCCCTTGGCCCCGTCCCCTCGCCCCTGCTCCTCTGCTGCAAGCCCCGAGCCAGATTGAGATCTGGTGCCAGCCGCCCCGTTGGCCAATGCTGTGTGCGATGTTGCGGCCGGAGGTCCTCCCGCTGCTTCCGGAGCTCATGCTGCTGGCAAGCCATCCGCCCCGACCCAGCTGCCGCCTCCTCCGGTGCAGATACCGCCCAACTGCCGGCCACAGATGGTGGTGATGCCGTCTGCTGCGCCGGAAGAGGTGTGATGGTGCGTAGTAGGCACCCAGTTGGGAACACCAAGAGGAAGGTATGATGAGCACAGCAGCAAGTTTTCCCTCAGTTGTGAAACCAAGGTTATAGAATGAAAGGGCATTTGTCCCTTTCTACTTTTTTTGATTTACAATGACATGACTATGTTTTGTGTGAACTAATATTTGAATTATATGCATACAGGTTTAAGTTCACAGGTGAAGGGGTTCTAATGCATAAAAAGAAATATGGTGGAATCGCCTGCCGAAAGTGGTCAAAGTTGGTCTGGCCGGCCCCCAGACCAGACCACCCGGCGGCAGACCGGACTAGCCCGGCGGGGCCGCCGGACTGATAGTCTGAACGGGTTTTCGGCGGGCCGCCGGATCCTCCCGGTCCACCACCGGACCATCCGGTGGCAGACCGGGCCAGCCCGACGGAGCCGCCGGACTGCTGTTCTGAAGCGTCGTTCGGCGGGCCGCCGGATCCGCCCGGTCCACCGCCGAACTCCCGGCGAGGTGTCCGGTCCCGCCGGACTTACCGCCGGGCCGTCCGGTCCAGAGGCCGGCGGCACCGGACTTATCGCCGGGATTGCTGCTGTGTGCTCCCTCCAACGGCCAGATTCCCACCTACCTATAAATACCCCTTCTCCTAGCTGGGGTAGGGTTAGAACTTCACCAACCATTGTTCATCTTTGAAGCTCTCACCTACCCCATTGGAAAAACACCAAATTCCATAGATCTCCCCCTCTAGCCATCCAAAGCTCTTGATCTTTGGAGGATTAAAGGAGGAGGCACCGATCTACATCTTCACCGAAGGAATTTCATTTCCACCTCCATTTGCTTGGAGGATTTGCACCTTGGGGATCTTGTGACCCTAGGTGTTGTAATTGGTTGATTGACTTGTCTTTGTGGTGATTCTTGCCTCCGTGGTTTACTTGGGAGCCTCCAATTGAGTTGTGGAGTTGTGCCCCAAGCTCCGTGTAAGGGATTCGTGGTTCCCCCAATACCACCGCTTAGTGGAAACGAGCTAGCCTCCGTGGCTTGCTCACCGGAGAACAAGGTGAGCCTTTGTGGCGTTGGTCGACTCCGTGTCACCACACCTCTCCAACGTAGACGTACTTCCCCTCAAAAGGAAGGAACTACGGGAATACATCCTTGTGTCTCTGGTCTCCACTCTTCGGTTATTTCTTTCCCTTACTTGTATCTTGCTAGTTACTTGTTTACTTGCATGCTTGCCACTTATAGGAAATTCACCTAGTTGCACATCTAGTGAATTTACTTTGTGTCAAGCCTTAAATTTGAAAAAGATTAAAATTTGACTTAGCGCCTATTCACCCCCCCCCCTCTAGTCGCCTGTACCGATCCTTTCAATTGGTATCAGAGCCTAGTGCTCTTTGATTGGGCTTAACCGCCTAAGAGGTTATGGGCGAAGAGGAACCCGCCACTAAGGGGGATCTAAATAATATAATGGCACGTATGGATGCTATGATGGCCGCCATGGAAAGCCAAAAATCTCTACTTGATGCTCTCACTAGTGGAACATCTAGTACCACTCCTCCAACCCCGGTTGACACCGCGGATAAGGATAAGCCGTCCTTAAACGAGGATGATCCGGACAAGGATGGGGATGAGAACAACGATGACCCACCCAACAAAGATGACACCTCTCGGGGGCATAGTCCGGGAATTCCACATCCCACGAGCTATGTCTCCGGAAGACATCTTCAAATGCCACACCTTGCTTCTTGCGGTCCACCGCCACCACTTGATGCTTCTAGCTTTGCCAATTGGCAAGATAACATGCGCTCTCACATAAACTTTGTGTCTATTGAGCTTTGGAGGATCATTGAGCAGGGTTTCCATCCAACTTCCAAGGATTTGACCAACTTGCTACCTTGGGAGCAAATCGACAAGCAACTCAATGCCTCCGCCTTGCATCTCATTCACATGTCACTTACCGAGAAGGACAAGGCGTTCGTCCGCAACATCTCCTCCGCCAAAGAAGCTTGGGATATTCTCACCAACCTCTTCATTGGGAATGAGAGTATTCAAGAATCCAAGTTCGATGAAGCCTCCAATGAAGCGGACAACTTTGCCATGCTTGATGGTGAAACTCCCGAAGAACTCCATAGGCGTCTCTCATCACTCCAAGTGAAGCTAACGGATCTTGGCTCCACCCAATGTGATTGGAGATGGATGAAGAGGAAGTTCATTCAAGCTCTCTTGCCCTTCCATAGGGAAACCGTGAACTCCATCAAGGGAAATGCAAATTTCTGGACGATGTCTGCTCATGATATTTTGCAAGAGATAATGGCAAGGAAGATCTCCGAGAAGAATGCGGATGATGCTCTTGCTCGTGCACGAGGTGTGCGTGCTCCCAACCTTGCTTTGAAGGCCAAAGTCACCTATCAAGAAGAAGAAAGCTTGTTGGAAGAGGAAGAAGTATTGGGTGGAAGCCCCGAGGACATGAAGTATGCTCATGCCGAGCATATGGCTCTTGCTCAAAGGGCATTCATGAAGAAGTGGAAGTCATCTAGCCCCTCCAAGCCCAAGGCTACAAGTAGAGTGAGGACTTGCTACAATTGTGGTAACACTAACCACTTTATTGCGGAGTGTCCTTATGAAAGAGTTGAAGATCACAATGGGAGGCTTGTCCGCAAGGAAATGAAGTCCAAGTCTTACCCTAGAAACTCCGACAAGAAGAGAGTCCTCCCAACTCACGCTTTGATAACTCAAGAAGAGTACCTCTCCGAGGATGATGCAAGTGATAAGGAGGAAATAGGAAGGGCCGCCATCGCCATTGCCCATCCTACCCCCTCATCATCCCTATTCGCTTCCGCAAATGAATCAAAGCGCTCCAACCACAATGCGACTTGTATCATGGCTCACGCTACAAAGGTATCACCGCCTCTCACACCCATCATACCTAAAAGCTTATCCTTGATGGATTGTGTTGAACGAGTTGGTGAAAATGATGATCTAAATGAAATGGACATGTTTATGTCAACCTTGCATGGGGAGACCAAAGCTCGCTTTGAGATCCTCCTAGATCAACTTAATGAAGCCATCCAAGTAAATGATAAAAATGATGAACGCATTTTTGAACTTGAGGGGCATGCTCGTGACTATGCCGACGAAATTGCTTCTCTCACTCAATCTCTTGAGGAAGAGCAAGACATAAGGATGTCACTTGAGACATCCATGTTGGGTCTTGAAGAATCTCACAATTTGGATATTGCCAAACTTAAAAGTGATCGTGATATTGCTCAATCCGTTGCTAATGAACTTAGGTTGCAAAATGAGAAACTAAATCTTATAATTGCTAATGAAGCAACCAAGTCACTTTCTAGCACTTTTGTTGCAAGTTCATGCTCAACTAACCCCCCTTGTGAGAAAGCCCCCCTAAAGGGAAACGAGATGCTTGATGAGCTTTTGAATGCTCAAAAGCAACATGGTGACAAGACGGGACTTGGATTTACATCCAAGTCCAAGAAGAACAAGAAGAAGAAGAACAAGAAGAAGAAGAAGAATGTCCCCGCGCCTCCTCCCTCATTAAAGAAGCATGTTCCTAGTGAAATATGCTATGATGAGAATGGTAATGTTTTTGAGGAGGAGGTGAGGGAAGTTATTGGGAATGGCAAAAAGGCTATGCCCAACCATAATAACTTTGCGGGAAAATATAATCCTTCCTATGTTCTTTGCCGTGCACAAGATGGACATGTTTATGCTAAATTTGTTGGTTCATCAAATGAATATGTTGCATGGTCTATTTGGGTTCCAAAGACCCTTGTCACTAACAAGAAAGGATCCATTGAGAAATGGGGACCTAAAGTCAAGACTTGATCTCTTGTAGGGCTTTGCTTCCGGTGGTGGTCAATGGATAATTGATAGTGGTGCTACCAATCATATGACCGGGAGCAAAGAAATGGTGAAGGAGCTTCGCACCGGTTCATCCCATGCGGGCTACGTCACCTATGGGGATTCTTCTAGATCAAAGGTATTGGGTCTCGGCAAGGTTGTTGTCTCTCACAATGTTACCGTGGAAGATGTCATGCTTGTTGAGTCCCTTTCATATAATCTTCTTTCCGTTGCTCAACTTGCTAATATGGGCTTTGCAACTTTCTTTGATGTTGGGATTGTAGTTCTTTTGTGGAGCAAGTCTCTTAATGTAGCTCATGTAGGGCATGTCGAAAATGGCTTATATGTGATCGACTTCTCGAAGGAGGTCACTAAAGCCGCGACATGCCTCATGGCTAAAGTTGATGTGGGATGGCTTTGGCATCGCCGGCTAGGCCACGTCAATATGAGAACTTTGCAAAGTCTCCACAAAGGCAACCACATCCTAGGACTAACCGATCTAACCTTTTCAAAAGATCGTGTGTGTAGAGCTTGCATTGAAGGAAAGATGCATGAACTTCCTCATCCTAGCAAGACCATCATTTCATCTAAGAGGGTCCTAGAGCTCCTTCACATGGATCTCTTCGGCCCTCCCTCTTATGAAAGTCTTGGAGGAAAGAAGTATTGCTTGGTGATTGTCGATGACTATTCAAGATACACTTGGGTCTTTTTCTTGTCTCACAAGAGCGAGACTCAACAAACCGTCAAAGACTTCACAAATGAAGTGCAACGCCAATATGGTCAAGACATATTGATGATCCGAAGTGACAATGGCACCGAGTTCAAGAACTACACCTTGAATGATTTTCTCAGTGAGGAGGGGATCCGTCATCAATACTCATCTCCCTATACTCCTCAACAAAATGGTGTAGCCGAGCGGAAGAACCGGACTCTTATTGATATGGCTGGGACCATGTTAGCGGAATTCAAGTCTCCGTATAACTTTTGGGCCGAAGCCATTAATACCGCATGTCATGCATCAAACCGGTTATATCTCCGCAAGGGCTTGAACAAGACTCCTTATGAGATCCTCATTGGTAAGAAGCCTAATATCAAGTACTTCCGGGTATTCGGTTGTAAGTGCTTCTATCTTAAGAAAGGTGTCCATTTGTCCAAATTTGATTCAAAAGCTCTTGAGGGTACCTTTGTTGGCTATGCCGCCGAATCTCACGCCTTTAGAATCTTTGACAAACTCTCCACTCGAGTTGTTGAAGTTTCTAACGTGAGATTCGATGAGAATGACGGCTCCCGTGTGGAGCAACGTGGTGTTTTTGATGTAGGTAACGAAATACCTCCTCTTGCCATAAGAAGAATGGGTGTGGGACATCTCATACCCGTTGAGGGACACCTTTTGGCGGAAGGAGAAGGACTATGCTCTACTCAAGTAGAGCCTTCACCCTCTCAAACACAACAAGCTCCTCATGGTCCTTTTGATGCTAGCCAAAGACAAGCTCAAACCCCTCAACCATGTGAGCATGATCAAGATCAAGACCATGAGCATGATGGTGATTTTTCACCAAGTGGTGATCAAGATCAAGGTCAAGATGATGAGCATGCTCAGTTTGAAGGTCAAGGCGAGGACCAAAACCGTGGTGATGACCAAGTGGCCTCTCAATAATCTCTTGAAGAAGCTCAAGCTCGCCGTGCCATGAAGATTGCAACTACTCTCCAAAGAGGTAGCCACACCTTGGAGAATGTGATAGGGAGTGTAAGGAAAGGGGTGTCCACAAGGAGGCAATTGGCAAACTTTAGTAACCACCATGCCTATATCTCTTGTGTGGAACCTCAAAAGGTGTTTGAAGCGCTTGAAGACCCGGATTGGGTAGAAGCCATGCATGAAGAACTCAATAACTTCGAGCGCAACAAAGTTTGGTCATTAGTAGAGAAGCCCAAGGATTGCCGCAATGTCATTGGAACCAAGTGGATCTTCAAGAACAAGCAAGATGCAAATGGAATTGTTGTGAGGAACAAGGCTCGTTTGGTTGCTCAAGGATACTCTCAAATTGAAGGCATCGACTATGGAGAGACTTTTGCACCCATGGCTCGCCTTGAGTCCATCCGTATCCTTCTTGCTTATGCATCACATCATAATTTTAAGTTGCAACAAATGGATGTGAAGAGTGCTTTCTTAAATGGTCCTTTGCATGAGTTAGTGTTTGTAAAGCAACCCCCGGGCTTTGAGGATCCTAACTTTCCGAACCATGTCTACAAGCTCGATAAGGCACTCTATGGCCTTAAACAAGCCCCACGTGCGTGGTATGAGCATCTTAGAGAGCTTCTTGTAGACCGTGGGTTTCAGATAGGCCTCATTGATCCCACTCTTTTTACTAAGAAAGTAAACGGGGAGCTTTTCATATGCCAACTTTATGTAGATGATATCATTTTTGGTTCTTCTAACAAATCTTTCAATGATGAATTTGCAAGACTAATGACAGATAAATTTGAGATGTCTATGATGGGGGAGTTGAAATTCTTTCTTGGCTTTGAGATAAAGCAATTGAAGGGTGGCACCTTCATCAATCAAGCCAAGTACACTCAAGACATGCTCAAGAAGTTCAAGATGGACACCGGAGTGAAGGGAGCCAAGACTCCCATGCCTACAAAGGTTACTCTTGATCTCGATCCTAATGGTAAAGAAGTGGATCAAAAACTTTATCGCTCTATGATTGGGTCTTTGCTCTATCTTTGTGCATCTAGACCGGATATCATGCTTAGTGTGGGAATGTGTGCACGATATCAAGCCGCCCCTAAGGAAAGCCATTTAATGGCGGTCAAAAGAGTCTTTCGATATTTGATTGGTACCCCAACTTTCGGCCTTTGGTACCCGAAGGGAGCAAGCTTTGAGCTTGTAGGGTACTCAGACTCGGATTGGGCGGGAGACAAAGTGGATAGGAAGTCAACTTCCGGGGCTTGCCAATTTCTTGGTAGGTCTTTGGTTAGTTGGTCTTCTAAGAAGCAAAATTGTGTGTCTCTCTCCACCGCCGAAGCCGAGTATGTGGCGGCCGCGAGTTGTTGTGCTCAACTCCTTTGGATGAGGCAAACCATGGAGGATTATGGTATTCACTTCGACAAGGTGCCACCCTTGTGTGACAATGAGAGTGCCATCAAGATCGCTCATAATCTGGTTCAACATAACAAGACCAAGCACATCGAGATCCGCCACCACTTCATCCGTGACCATGTCAACCGAGGTGAGATTAACCTATCTTATGTAGGTACACAAGACCAACTCGCCGACATTTTCACGAAGCCTCTTGATGAAGCAAGATTCCGAGAGTTGAGGCATGAATTGAATATCGTAGACTCTTGCAATGTGGCTTGATCGTGTGCACTCATTCCCATATTATAGTGTGTTGTTCTAGTCTAGATGCGCATAGTTGAGGATAGTCATCGTGTCAATTAATGGCACGATGCATACTCAATTGTGCGACATTATAAGATCACTAATGTCATTTGAGCCCAAGCATGTCTCTTCGCGGTGTCACGACATTGGTGATCACACATAGGGGGAGAAATCCCCCACCATTGCATGTCTTCAAATCTCGTGTTTTTGTTGTTGTGCTTCTTTGGAAGGCATGCAATCTTAAGTTGATTTTCTTGCAAACAAGTTTGATGGCTGTTGATTTCTTCCGCACACCATGCTTTTCTTGTTGATACATGTCACATATCGAAAATTGTCAAAACTTTTCTAGTCCAAAAGGTGTTTCGGCAGCCTGCCCGGCGAAAACCGGACCTGGCGCCGGACTGCCCGGCGGCCCACCGGGCCAGCCCGGCGGATCCGCCGAACTGGCATTCAGTATACCAGTTCGGCGGTCTCGCCAGAATGGCCCAGCGGCCCGCCGGACCGCCCGGCGCATGGCCCGGTCCCGCCGGACTTACCGCCAGACTGGCGGCCTATATAAATTCGTGGGAGGGTTCCCTGGGCAGTTTTCTCCCACTTCCCTCCCTCCCCACGCCCGCCCCCAACTCCATTGGCGCCGCCCCTTCAAGCTTCTCCTCCCCCTAGCCTCTCCACCCAACCAATCCCTTCCAAATTTAGATCGGGTGTAGATCGGGGTGTTTTGAAGCTTTTCTCCGAAGATCGTCGCGTTTCGTCAACCGCATTGGGAGATTGGGATTTTTCCCCATCTTCTTGTGCACCATGTCTTCGGGTAATTCCCTCGTTTTCTCTCCTTCCTCTAGCCCTTGCCTCACACTCCGTTTGTTCATGCTCTTGTATGAGTAGATCTAGTGTGTTTCTAGGGTTAGATTCATCTTATCTTGGGTTAGATTCATCTTGTCTAGGGATAGATCCTTTTAGGGTTTCGTTCCTTGTTGGGCTAGTGTGTGTTCCTTGGCATCCTTGTACCCTTAAAGTTTGTAGTGACAAGTTGTTGAGTCAAGATTGCGGGTAGTTTGACAAGTGTGTGTTTCGGCGAAATTTCTGGCGGCCGCCGGACCTGGCGCCGGATCACCCGGCGGACCACCGGACCATCTCGGCGGACCCGCCGAACTGGCATTCAGTATACCAGTTCGGCGAGCTCGCCGGAATGGCCCGGCGGCCTGCCGGACGATCCGGCCCACAGTCCGGTCCCGCCGGACCTGGCGCCGAACCTCACTGCCATACTACCTCTCCATCGTGCGCTTGTCCCTACCCGACTTTGAGTTCCTTTTTCGTGACATGTATCTTTATCTGGTGTTGCTTTGCTTTGCTTGCGTTTTCAGACTCCTTCTCGACTGAGGACAGTGATTACCGGATTGAGACCGCAGAAGAGCTTCGCGCCTTTGAAGCCAAGAAGAGGAAGATTGATGAAGTTGAGGGGCAGTCTTCGCGCCGCACTCGTCAGACAGGGAAGACCGCAGCTGAAGGTGGCAGTTTTGCAGTAGCAGGGCAGCGTACGAAGTCCAAGCTTGTGTACTCTCGTGGCCCTCATCCTCCCCGGAAGGGAAAGGGGGCTCGTGGACCGGTGGATGTGGAGAAGGAGCAGGAGATTGAAGGGAACTTGGGTGCAGCCCACATCAACACTTGGCGTAAAATTCGAGTTGCAAACCCGTACCGCTTTCATGAGAGGCAGTACACTGGCTCTGACAAGAGGTTCTGGACTGATTCCTAGCATGCTATGTGGGATGACTACTATGATGCAGCTGAGCACATGAAGAGTGGATTCTATGTGGTGCCAAAATCCCTCAATGTCGAGCACTTTCAGCACTATGCCTCCAGGGACTTTCGCTACATCAATGAGGCTCTTCTCAAGATGGATATTTTGGACCTTGTCACCCTCTCTGAGTCTATTCAGCCTTTGGTGGTCCGCCAGTTCTTCTGCACTGTGTTCTTCCATAATGACCCTGAGGAGTCCTTCTCTTGGATGACTGGCCAGGATGTGTTCACTGCCACATTTGCTGATTTCTGTGATGCTTTGGGCTATGGTGGTGGTAGGGCTGGAGGTTTCAAGATTCACTCCGAGACGCCCTTTTCCGTGGAGAAGATCTCTCGCATATGCTATCCAGATGAGCCATCCCTCCCTGCTCCTGCCATTTCAGGGATGTACTACTACTACAATGCTCTTGCCAAGCTCTTCCGTCAGAATCTGATAAGTAAGGCTGGAGATGATGCTAGTGTCAGGGGCTATCACAGGAATCTGCTGTACTATTGCCAGCCCGACAAGCTTCGGAAGATAGATGGTTGTGACTTCATTTTTCAGGAGATGAAGAGATCCACTCTCAAGCGCATGACTCCCAACTACTGTCAGTATGTGCAGCGTTTGATCAACAGGCAGCCCCGGGCTCAGGCTGCTCTGGTGCATGGACAGGTTGTGGAGATGGAGACCTTCTCAGTGGGTTTCCAGGGTGGTTTTGAAGAGGCTCCCAGTCTGCTCCGTACCAGGTCTAGAGGTCCCACCATGGATGCACCTGATCCTCACCGTCCCTCTGGTTCTGGTACTAGTCACCGTCGCCGCCATCGCCACCCTAGGCCCTCCCGCAAGAAGGGTGTTGCTGCGTTCTTCAAGAACTTGTGAGAGATGTGTCGCAGCTCTTATGATGTGGCTCATAGGAGCATGGAGATGAGTCAGGAGACCCGGAGGAGGCAGAATGAGTTCTTGGCTGCTAGGGGCAGTGTTGTTCCCCCCGTTGGACATGAGTTGGATCCAGTCCCGTATGTCAACTATGTCATGCCTCCTCTTGATGATGACATGTTTGCTGGTATTGAAGACTTTGAAGACTTTGAGCCACCCTCTGAGCCAGAAGATGCTGATGAAGAAGAAGGTGCTCATGGAGAGGATGATCCGGAGGCTTCTCCTGTCCCCAGTGATGTTTTTTGAGCGCTAGCATCGCCTACTCTCTTGTCCCTTTTTGGTGTTTCGATGCCAAAGGGGGAGAAGAGTGTAGTGTCTCTAGGAATAACGTCGCATGACACAAGCCTCGCTTTCATTTTCCTTGGTTCTTAAGTGGCTTGTGTCCATTTGCGTTTTAGTTGCCGGTTTTATCTCTCAAACTTCGTGGAACCCTATCGTGTGTGGACAAGTGTGTACTTTAATTATGCACTATGCACTCTATGTTTATGTTTGGATATGTCTATGCTTGCTATATTATTATCTATTCATGATATTATCTTGTCTATGCTATGCTTGGTTCCTATTGATGGTGGGGGAGCTCCCTATAATCTAATTTTTGCACTTTGCATTCAAAAAGCAAATTCTACCATGTGCATATGTTATGGGGGAGCACTCTCACTATTCACTAGTTACCATGTTTTGTTTCTCCTATGAGACTCTAACATAGTTTGTCATCGTAAATCAAAAAGGGGGAGATTGAAAGGGCATTTGTCCCTTTCTACTTTTTTTGATTTACAATGACATGACTATGTTTTGTGTGAACTAATATTTGAATTATATGCATACAGGTTTAAGTTCACAGGTGAAGGGGTTCTAATGCATAAAAAGAAATATGGTGGAATCGCCTGCCGAAAGTGGTCAAAGTTGGTCTGGCCGGCCCCCAGACCGGACCACCCGGCGGCAGACCGGACTGGCCCGGCGGGGCCACCGGACTGATAGTCTGAACGGGTTTTCGGCGGGCCGCCGGATCCTCCCGGTCCACCGCCGGACCATCCGGTGGCAGACCGGGCCAGCCCGGCGGAGCCGCCGGACTGCTGTTCTGAAGCGTCGTTCGGCGGGCCGTCGGATCCGCCCGGTCCACCGCCGGACTCCCGGCGAGGTGTCCGGTCCCGCCGGACTTACCGCCGGGTCGTCCGGCCCAGAGGCCGGCGGCGCCGGACTTATCGCCGGGATTGCTGCTGTGTGCTCCCTCCAACGGCCAGATTCCCACCTACCTATAAATACCCCTTCTCCTAGCTGGGGTAGGGTTAGAACTTCACCAACCATTGTTCATCTTTGAAGCTCTCACCTACCCCCATTGGAAAAACACCAAATTCCATAGATCTCCCCCTCTAGCCATCCAAAGCTCTTGATCTTTGGAGGATTGAAGGAGGAGGCACCGATCTACATCTTCACCAAAGGAATTTCATTTCCACCTCCATTTTCTTGGAGGATTTGCACCTTGGGGATCTTGTGACCCTAGGTGTTGTAATTGGTTGATTGACTTGTCTTTGTGGTGATTCTTGCCTCCGTGGCTTTCTTGGGAGCCTCCAATTGAGTTGTGGAGTTGTGCCCCAAGCTCCGTGTAAGGGATTCGTGGTTCCCCCAATACCACCGCTTAGTGGAAACGAGCTAGCCTCCGTGGCTTGCTCACCGGAGAACAAGGTGAGCCTTTGTGGCGTTGGTCGACTCCATGTCACCACACCTCTCCAACGTAGACGTACTTCCCCTCAAAAGGAAGGAACTACGGGAATACATCCTTGTGTCTCCGGTCTCCACTCTTCGGTTATTTCTTTCCCTTACTTGTATCTTGCTAGTTACTTGTTTACTTGCATGCTTGCCACTTATAGGAAATTCACCTAGTTGCACATCTAGTGAATTTACTTTGTGTCAAACCTTAAATTTGAAAAAGATTAAAAATTGACTTAGCGTCTATTCACCCCCCCCCCTCTAGTCGCCCGTACCGATCCTTTCATAGAACCAGTAGGAGAAAGAACCACACTTCCGAAGGTTGATGCCCACTAGCTTTGCGACACTCCAGACAATGGCGCCAGAAAAATGCTGGTGCGTGGCTTTTCACTAGCAGCAACGTGGAACCTGCACACAACACAACCAAGTACTTTGCCCCAACTTACGATGAGGTTGTCAATCTCACCTGTTTGCTGTAAACAAAGGATTGAACGTATCGAGTGGAAAAAGGTAATAGTATGCAAGAAAGTAAATAGTGCGAGTAAAAGTAAAACGGTAATAGCAATGTAAAAGAATTGGACCGGGGTCCACAGTTCACTGGTGGTGTCTCTCCATAATATAAATAACAACATACTGGGTAAACAAATTACAGTTGGGCAATTGATAGAATAAAGATAGCGTACATATGTCATGAGGATCACTATGAGATTCACTCTGGGCATTACGACAAAATACATAGACCGTAATCCAACTGCATCTATGGCTAATAATCCACCCTCCTGATGTCGTCCGAGCAACCATCGGGTATTAAGTTGCGAACAACAGATTATCGCCTTAAGCAAAGTGCGTAATATAAACAATGCAAATGTCCTTGAACACAAGAATGTTGTTTTCTCCCTAGTGGCAACAGCACATCTACAACCTTAGAGGTTTCTGTCACTCCCCCAGATTACTAGAGGCATGAACCCAACTATCGAGCATAAATACTCCCTCTTGGAGTTACTAGCATCTACTCGGCCAAAATATCTACTAGCAACGGAGAGCATGCAAGATCATAAACAACATAGAGATAACATGAAGATAATAATTCAGCACATCAACTTGACATAGTACCAATACTCATCGGATTCCAACAAACACAACATGTAGAATTACACAAAGTTGATCTTGATCATGTTAGACAGATCACAAGATCTAAGCATAAAGCACATGGTGGAGGAGACGACCATCTAGCTACTGCTATGGACCCGTAGTCCAAGGTAGACTACTCACACATCACTCCGGAGGCGACCATGGTGATGAAGAAGGCCTCCGGCAGGGATTCCCCTCTCCGGCAGGGTGCTGGGGAGAGCTTCTGGACCCTCCCGATCTCGCGTTGACGACGACGATGACTTGTAGTAGGTTTCGTGGAAAATTGATCGGGTGTTTAGGTTTTTCCCGTCGAGGGGAATATATAGGCGGAAGGGCGACGTCAGGAGGTGGACCAGGTGGCCTCACCCCCTGGTGGCGCGGGCCAGGGCTAGGGACGCGCCGCCCTAGGGTGTGGCCGGCCCCTGGCCCCCCTCCATCTCATCTTCGGACTTCGCGACGCTTCTGGAAAAATAGGAGGTTCGGCTTTTGTTTCATCCAATTCTGAGAATATTTCCTGTGTAGCTTTTCTGAAACACAAAAATAGCAGAAAACAGAGAACTAGCACTGTGGCATCTCGTTAGTAGGTTAGTTCCGGAAAATGCAAAAAAAAGCCACGAAGTATAATAAAACACAAAGCCAATGGTGTATAAACAAGCATGGAGCATCAAAAATTATAGATACGTTTGAGACGTATCAAGCATCCCCAAGCTTAACTCCTGCTCGTCCTCGAGTAGGTAAGTGATAGCAAAAGAATAATTTTTAAGGTGACATGCACCATCACAATCTTGATCAACGATGTAAAGCATTGAGTGCTGGGATCAAAGTACTTAAAACATGGGCATAAGAGACATAATCTTGACAATAAAACTTAGCAACCATGTTATAAGATGAAAAGTAACACAAATGAAAGATCATGAATAACAAAACATTGAAAGTCAAGTGTGTGTTCAAATCATATAGAAAAACATAGCAAAGTGGTTTTTAGCTTGTCCCTCATGGAATAGCAAAACATAAATGCATAGGACACCTTCAAGTTTAAGAGGGCGACTAGATACAAATTATTTAAGAACAAGCAAAACCATAATCATGAATCAATCAATGATAAACTTAGGGACTATGCACATTAAACTCAGAATGGCAACTATGCTCTCTTAGACGGTGCATAAAGGTAGAAGGTGGAGACTCAACATAAAAGTAAAAGAAAGGCCCTTCGCAGAGGGAAGCAGTGATTGCAAGTTTTATAAACCTCCAAAAATTATGATACTTACTAGCTTTGAGCTCTCATTGCCCCCATCATAGGCATCTTGAATGGTTAAGGTAAATGCGAGTACAATTATGAAGCATATGCTTAACAAATCATAAGTTGAAAACCTCATGTCCCGTGAAGTATGAATAGCCAAACCTTATGCTACTCGACTTAGGTCCCAAGCAAGTTCTTGTCATTATAAGCATACATGTATCATCAAGAACCGCCAACAGGGTACCTCTTGCCCGATGACATGGAACAAGCCCACATCAAAATAACAAGACAAACAGACAATAAACACCTCCACATCTCTTTTATTTACCATTGGTATAGCTTTTTATTGTGAGATGCGTCGTTGAATGTCCACTATGGGCATGCTGTAAATTTCCACCATGAATGATGCATGGCTTAGATTAGCGGCCTAGGTGTTTCTCTAACACATATACAAACTCCATGACCTCACAAGATCCCAACTTATTTCACATCGCGAGTATCCATAAACAAAAGATCACGATATCAACTTAAATGAAAGAAAGTGCAATGTTGAAAGCTTGCCCCATGACGGCATGGCTGGGCTAATTTCCAACTTACAACTTGCAAGCATAACATCAACATAAGAGAGCCACAATGTCAAATTATTAAAAGCGAGAAAAGTAAAGTGTGCCGTCAGGTTCGTGAGAGCTTTACTGACTAATTTTCACATAACACCAAAAAGTTTAATTTGAAGGATAGATAAAAGCAAGTCGAATGTACTTGGAATAGAAAATTGCTAATAGGTATGTATGGTGGACACATTGGAATAACTTGGTTTTTGGGAGTTGGATGCACGGGTAGAGCTCATACTCAGTACAAAATGAAGGCTAGCAAAAGACTGGGAGTGACCAACTAAGAGAGCAATAACGGCCATAATCATGCATAGCGACCAAACATCATTAACCGAAGCATAAAGTGGTATCACAAGTCAAAAACCAAATGATCATAGAGGCTTATGGTGACTTTGCTAGAGTCAAACATGTTGTAAGCATGTGCTAAGTCAACCCAAATAAAGCATCAAAGGAGAAAACCACAATAATATGCTCCCATATAATAAAAACACCGCATGATTTTTTCAAAGGCTCATTAAGCAATCTCAGTCATTTGAGACAAGTCATGCTACAGCAAAAACTACTAAGCATACTATCAAAATGACATCAAGCATGACATGCAAAAGTCTAAGCCGTGGTCTAAACAAGCTCCCATTTGTACCACTATAGGCATGAAACTTTTTCTCTTTTCCAACACCATTCAAACCTTTTTGAAATAACTCTTTTGATGAAAACCAACATAGATCAGAGGTCTAAAAACACCTTGATGCAAAGATATAACAATATCTGAACAAAAATCAAGGCAAAAAACGAAAGCTAAACGTAGTTCTAGAAAAAAGAGAACACTCGTTGAACGATAAGAGTGAAAACTAGAGTGTTCTTGGCAATGAAAAACGAGGTATGTCTTCTCCAAAAGAAATTTGTTAGGGTCCAACCATTTATTGCAGAAAACAAAAACTAAAGAAAACTGAAAGCTAAAGTAAAGACGCTCCAAGAAAAATGCATAGAATATGAAGCAATAAAAATATAGTGTGTTGAAAGGTGACCTAATTTTTGCCGATGAAGAAGGGGTGGCTTGGGCGGCATCCCCAAGCTTTGACGCTTGTACCTCTTGGATATTTCTTAGGGTGACATGGGAATCTCTAAGCTTGAGCTTTTTTCCATACTTCATCTCATCTCATCACTCTCCATTCCCTACAGTTGAAAACTCCCTTCATACAAAACTTCACACAATTCTATTAGCAACATTAGCATAAACATGATAGTAAATCTACCCTTTTGGTTCAGTTTCAAACTCAAATATACCAACCATTAAAGCATAAGCTACTGTAGCAATTTCCTCAAAATTCCCATGATCAAAAGAACTAAAAAAAAGCGATCGAGAGGCAAACACAAATAGTGGCAGAATCTGTCAAAATAGAACAACTGACAAAGATCAATTTTTTCGAGGACCTTCTGTTACTCAAATCGAAAAGTGCTAAACTAATGAAAGTTTGGATATGACCTGGGGCATATGCACAAGAAATTTCAGATCAAAAAGATATTTTGAGAATTTTAACGAATTTTTACGGTGCAGCACAGAAATCTGTTTCAGTACAGCAACTTCCCCAAATCTTACCTCCCTCAAATTAGAGGTTCTTCTTGGCACAAAAACGAAATAAAAATGATAAGGAGAGGTCATTATAGTAGTAATGACTTCCAAGACTCAAATAAAAGAAAAAATACTGAAAAGAAAACATTGGGTTATCTCCCAAGAGTGCTTTTCTTTAACGCCTTTGAGCTAGGCGCAGAAAGTGCAAATCAAGTAATATCAAGCGATGAAGCATTAAGATCAATTGCAGAAGTCTTCTCAACAATAAATTGTATTGTATCCAAATGAGTTTTTGAAGATCCCTTGTGAACACTCTTTGGTTCACTACTTTAATCAAAAGGGTTTTCAGGACAAATCCAATCAAAATTCTTTTCCAAAGCTTCATGTAATCCTACAAGTTTGCAAGGTATTGGTACTTTGATGTCTTCTTTGGTTGTACCAACAACATTAACACGTGATCCAAGCATATTAAAACGCTCAAAAACTTTCCTAGCTTCAATAGCAACATCTCTAAATTCTGTATGCAAAGTCTCCAAAATAAAATATTTCTTTTCGGAGTCTTCGATATCATGAGGCTTAAGAAACATTTGTTGCATAAAAGGATTAAGGTTAACAAACCTAGCCTCCAACATGTGAACTAAATAAGCAGCAGCAACTTCATAACTAGGAGCAAGCTCAGCCAAAGATCTATCCTCAACATCTTTATGCATACTAATATGATTAAAGAACTCCTCGATGTTGCCTTTCCCAATTATAGAACCACTACCTATTGTAAGCTCCTCCAGAGCATACTTAGGGAACAACATAATAAACTAAAAGTAAAAGTAACGGAATGCAAACTATCAAAGGAACTAATTTTTTTTGTATTTTTGATAAAATGATGCAAGCAAAAATAAAGTAAAGCAAAACAATAAGAAAGTAAAAGATTGGAAGTGAGAGACTCCCTTTGCAGAAATCTTCTTTCTCCCCGGCAACGGCACCAGAAAAAATGCTTGATGGTGCGTAGTAGGCACCCAGTTGGGAATCCCAAGAGGAAGGTATGATGAGCACAGCAGCAAGTTTTCCCTTAGTTGTTAAACCAAGGTTATCGAACCAGTAGGAGAAAGAACCACACTTCCGAAGGTTGATGCCCGCTATTTTTGCGACACTCCAAACAATGGAGCCAAAAAATGCTGGTGTGTGGCTTTGCACTAGCAGCAATGTGGAACCTGCACACAACACAACCAAGTACTTTTCCCCAACTTACGATGAGGTTGTCAATCTCACCGGTTTGCTGTAAACAAAGGATTGAGCGTATCGAGTGGTAAAAGGTAATAGTATGCAAGAAAGTAAATAGTGCGAGTAAAAGTAGAACGGTAATAGCAATGTAAAGGAATTGGACCGGGGTCCACAGTTCACTAGTGGTGTCTCTCCATAAGATAAATAACAACATGCTGGGTAAACAAATTACAATTGGGCAATTGATAGAATAAAGATAGCGTACATATGTCATGAGGATCACTATGAGATTCACTCTGGGCATTACGACAAAATAGATAGACCGTAATCCAACTGCATCTATGACTAATAATCCACCCTCCATAGCAGTAGCTAGATGGTCGTCTTCTCCCCCATGTGCTTCATGTTTAGATCTTGTGAGCTGCCTATCATGATCAAGATCATCTTTGTGTAATTCTACATATTGTGTTTATTGGGATCCAATGCGTATTGGTACTATGTCAAGTTGATGTGCTGAATTATTATCGTTATGTTATCTCTATGTTGTTTATGATCTTGCATGCTCTCCGTTGCTAGTAGATATCTTAGCCGAGTAGATGCTAGTGACTCCAAGAGGGAGTATTTATGCTCGATAGTTGGGTTCATGCCTCTAGTAATCTGGGGGAGTGACAGAAACCTCTAAGGTTGTAGATGAGCTATTGCCACTAGGGAGAAAACAACATTCTATTGTTCAAGGACATTTGTAGTGTTTACATTACACAGTTTGCTTAAAGCGATAATCTGTTGTTCGCAACTTAATACCCGATGGTTGCTCTGATGACATCCGGAGGGTGGATTATTAGTCATAGATGCATTTGGATTACGGTCTATATATTTTGTCGTAATGCCCAGAGTGAATCTCATAGTGATCCCCATGACATATATACGTCATCTTTATTCTATCAATTGTGCAACTGTAATTTGTTTACCCAGCATGTTGTTTTTATCTTATGGAGAGACACCACTAGTGAACTGTGGACCCCGGTCCAATTTCCTTTACATTGCTATTACCGTTTTACTTTTACTCGCACTGTTTACATTCTTGCATGCTATTACCTTTTACCACTCGATACGCTTAATGTCGTCGTGGTGAAACAACATATGCCATAGGATGGCTTAAATGGGGGCCGAACTAGATGCTGGAGGATTCGGGAGAGGGGAACGAGCTAAAGAGCACGACAGAAAGAGGCACTGATCTACCCAGGTTCGGGGCTCTCGTAAGGAGATAACACCCCTACTCCTGCTCTACTGATTGTATATTTGGGTCGATGTAGTACACAACAATGGTGCTTCCAAGCTCTCTGCTAGAGAAGGAAGATGAACTGCTAAGTGTAGGAACACAGAGTGACCAACCCTTTACCAGGGCTCCCTATGCCACCTTATATAGTGGTGGCCAGGGTTACAACGGTCATACAAGACCACAAGACACGGGCTACACTCCAAACAGGAGCTGGTGACGATGGCAGAGACCCTTGACTTCGCCCCTGATTGCTCTCGATGGGACGCCATATCCCTGTACCTTGTACCTCTTGAACTGTTGCCTTACCTCTGTGCGGTAAGCTCGTACTTGTGCACAGTGAGCGTAGGTAACCTCCACTGTGCACCCTGCCATCTTACTCTGCTACCATGCTTGGATGTTTTCTTCCTTGATTGTAGGGATGTGACACCTTGGTTGACTTAAGTATCCCGGATATGACCGTTGGCCATACCCAGGACTTATATGCCGGACCAACGACCTACGAGGGTCGGGTAATCCGGCCTCACCTGCTCCTGCACAACACATCAAATGGTTAGGCCGGCATATCTAAGTATATGCCGGCACACATATACCAGTATTCCGGCTATACCGGCATATCCAAGTATTAGCCGGGATACACACATATACCGGCCTGGCCGATGCTCTCATATTCCGGCCAGGCCCTTTCTTGATAACTAGACACAAGTCAACCATAGACTTTGTGTCTTTCTAGTCTCTTGACCCTACCGGGGGTTATCCCCCCGACACTAGTCCCCGAAGCTGCCGAGGTTCCCCAGTCATAGCTGTGGAGCCTCGACAGGTTCAACATACCTTTCTTCATTATGTCCCGGTGATCAGATTATATCCCGGCCTCTGTTCCTGTTCCAAAACTTATTCCGGCCGGTCCCGAGGGTATTCCGGACGGAACATATACATCGGGCAGTTAATCCGACATATAGACGAGTCTTCCTCGAGAAGCCATGCCTGACAGCTTTGCATCGAAACTTGTAACTGTCCTGCCACCTCGAACGGTCACCCACGATGTGACGGTTCACAGTGCAGTTACTCCTTGCCATCATTGCGTCATGGCACGGTTACCGGAACCGCCGCCCCACTCTGTGCCGCCACGTGGCGACTCTCTGCAGGAACGGTCGGGGGAGTGGAACACTACCCACGATCCCCACGACCCTGCCTCTTCGGTATAAATATGGGGTGGGGGTAAACTTGCTCTTTTTACCCCCGCCACAGTGCCTTCTTCCTCTTCTGCTCTCCTGCCCCTTGCGCTTCGCCGCCGGACCGAGGGACAGAGAAGGAGCGCCGCCGACGACCCGCTCTACTCCGGCGCCGACGCCCGACGACGCACGGCATCACCATTGACGACGCCGCCGCCGCCGCCTCTTCTCTCTGCAGCATTGCAGGGAGATTGGATCTTCTTCTGTACGCTCGCCGTCGTCGTTCTTTCGCCGTCGGCCAAACTCCGGTGAGTTCCTCTCTCCCTCTGTTCTTCCTCTTTGATGCTTCTTCATAGCTTCTCATTGGTAGCCATATCCGCATAGATCTAGTGCAGTTCCTCTCTGGATTCGACTAGCATTGCTAACAGCGCTCACAGGTGTTCTTCCTTAGAATTTTTACCCTTATTTGTTTCCTGTTTTAACTGGCTCGGTAGATCTTTGATTTCTGCTAACCTTGGGGAGAGTGGTATGCCGGAGAGACTAACCTCCCTCTTTTCTCCGGCCTTGATAGGAATATCATCACGGGACTCCGACTCTCACGCCTTGTCCCGGCCACTAAGATGGCATCTTCAAGCATGACGGGCACCTCGGCCTCTGAGGAAGATACCTCGGCCCGAGCCCAAGGACGCTCCGGCTGGGAGGGGTCGGAGGTTACTCCGGCCGGCATATCCTGGGTCACCTCCACCAGGAGAGTCCCGGAGGGCGTAGCATGCCGGCTACCAGCAGGAGAAACTGTGCCGGCACCTGAACCTGGCGAACGCGTCGTCTTCATCGCCCACTTCGAGCGTGGCTTCGGCCTGCCGGCATCGGACTTCTTCCGGGACTTCCTCAACACCTACGACCTACAACCTCATCATATCCCGGCCAATGCCGTGATGATCCTCTCCGCCTTCGCTGCTTTTTGCGAGGGCTATGCCGGCATAGTGCCCCTTACTCAAGGCTGGGCGAAGTACTTCCAACTGTGGAAGCAAGTCGTCCAAGAGCCGCCCCGGAGCAAGGACGACCCGCCGGAGACGGCCCAGGAAAAGAAGGACCGCCCCATGACCCTCTGCGGCGCGGCCACCATCATGTCCCGAAAGGGCTCGGACTTCCCCAAGGTGGAACTCCTGGAATCTTGCAAGAAGTGGCAGAAAAGCTTCTTCTACGTCAAGAACACCACCGACGAGGATCTGCTCAACCTGCCGCCATTTGTGGACGAGCCACCCTTGGCTATGACGAACTGGACCTACAACCCGAAGAACTCGGTGATGCCGGTGAATGCGCTTCACCGGGTTAAGGGCGAGCTCCTGGATGCCGGTCTTACTCCTCAAGACCTGGTGGCCTGCTATATAAGCCGGCGCGTCTCCCCTCTGCAGCGCCGGTCGCACAAGATCTGCCAGATGAGCAGGCCAATGGACCCCAACCGGCACTCCAAACACGAGCTGACTCCGGCCGACATTCTGCGCCGGATTAAGGATGTCTGCAAGTCCTCTCAGGCCACTTTTGCCTGGGGGCTAGAACCATACAGCCGGGATAGGCCCGCCCCAACGGTAAACCATCTTATCCGATACATAAAGTCCATGTCCGGCACATAGATACTTAAGCCGACACATGTCTGTTTGCCGACACATATCATATTGATCCGACATACCTCTTCCACCGGCATATTTCCTTGTCTGAATACTTGACTTTGCTGTTTATACAGAAATTCAGCTTCCAAGCCATGGAGAACTCCCGGATCAAGATCGCGGCGGACCGCACTGTTGCGGATGTTGAAGATCCGGATCATTGGGATAAGCTTCCCAGGAGCACCCGTGCTGCAGCTGCCATGGGTAAGGGCTCTTCATCCCGGCATTATACTCAAGACCGGAGTGAGATTGATTCTGACGAGGAGATCCTGCTGTACTATGACCCGATGCCACTTGCGTACGCCTTTCCAGAAACACCTATTGCTTACGAGTTTCCAATGCCGTCCTCAGCTATCCCGGATGATATGGTTATCGACGCCGCCCCTCTGAACCAGGGACCTCCTTCCACCGGCGGACGTGCCGGCCGGAAGCGAGGGGTGAAGCCCCAGTCCGACACACCTCAGCAGTCGAAGAGGCAGAAGGTCGGCGTGCCCATACCGAAGAAACCGAGACCTGTCGCCGCGGGGTAAGTTCCTTCTGCTTGTTTCATTTCCGACATATCTCTTGCTTGCATTATTGACTTGGCGTTTTTTCTCTTTCAGAGCTCCTCTTGCGCCGGAACAAGCTTCTGGCTCGAGTGGCGACCCGAAAGTTACCAAGCCCGCGGCCACTGCTACCTCCGACATACCCTCTGCCAGCCACACGACCTCCCCGGCGCCGGCATCCTCGCCTGCGCCCGACAAGACCTCCTCCCCGGCGAAGGACGTTCCTCCGCCGGAACAAGACACCTCTGCCCCCGACGTCCACATGGACTCGGGGGCTCAACAGGAACCTCCGGCTCCTGATGTCCACATGGACACAGGAGCCCACCAAGAAGCACCAGACTCCGGCGCGCCCACCAGCGACGCCGACACAACTGAAGACGCCGGAGCAGACATCAAGGGTAAAGGCCCTTTAGTGCCGGAAGTCCGGACTATTCCGGATCCTGCCTCTGCTGGCCAAGATGCACCGGCCGCACCGGAACAGCCCGTGCCCAAAACTCCTTCTGCTGAAACGACTCCTGCACCGGCCAAGACCACGGCGCCGGCCAAGACCTCTGCCCCGGCCAAGTCCGGCACATTGAAGATCCAGCCGACCAAGTCCGGCACTCCATCCGCCGCCACTGCTCCTCCTAAGGCAACGCCTCGGACCAGCTCTGCTCTGGCCCTGCATCTTGGCAGGGCAGCAGCCCGGCCTGGCTACCGGCGCAACTTCTTCGACACGCCAAAACTTGAGGGCATCATCCCCCTGGTGACAAAGAGTGACCAAAGCCTCGGGTCTCTCAAGGAGCGCTGCGAGAAATGGAATAACGCCGACTCCCTGGACACAGCTGAATCCAAGAAGAAGAAACAGGCCGAAGCTTCGGCCACCGGCAACCCAGCTGATATCCTGGCCGCTAAGCCCATTCCTATTGCCTGCGAACTTCTCAGTCTTCAGCAACGACTTCATCGCCTGGCCGATGCCACCAACGTAAGTCCTTTACATATAGATATCCCCAGTTCCCGAAAATGTCGGCTGTCCGGGATACGGACATCCGGGATTTTCCAAGACCTTTTGCACTTAGCTGCTTTAGCAATTAACTTTCCGACATATGAGCTCGATTCGAGCTTCAAATCCTAGTCACCGAGAGCCGGGATAGGTGCGCAGCACCTGTGCCGGATCTCCTATAGCATAAATAGTTCGTATAATCTTCAACTGTACTGGCATGCTTTAGTTATCTCATATCCCTTCAAATCCTAATACTTTTGCAGCGCATGAATAACGCCCGTGCCGACATGTTCCATGACTTGGTGTGCGAGCATCGGAAGCTTTCCGACGCACACAGCAAGCTCCAGCTGGAACTGTCCCAGAAAGGTAATTTCAGCCGACATACCTTGCCCTTCTCAATAGTCCTCTGGCCGGTACATCTTAATATGCCGACACCTAATCTTTGTCTGACATTTGGCAGCTGGTGCCGAAGCACAAGTCACCGAGCTTACCAAGAGAGTGAAGGAACTTACTGGTATGCCGGATCCTCTTAACCTTGAACTAATCCTTCTGTACTTCAAATCCTTTAATCTTTTCACTGTTTTCTTTCTTCAAATCCTTGTTTTGACTTCAAATCTTTTCAGACGAGAAAGCTGCACTGGAGGCACGCCACCAGGACTGTGTGTCCTCAGTGGATGTAGCCAAGCAACTGGACGTCCGGGATGCCGGTCACAAGGCCGAGGTTGAGCAGCTGAAGGGCCGGATCACCGAACTTCTGGACGAAAAGGAACAGAGGGAGGGCCTACTGAAGAAAACCCAGTCCCTGCTTGTCACCTCCGAGACTGATGCCTCCAACGCCCACGCTGAACTGGATAGCCTGAAGGAGCAGGCCACCAAATGGGAGGTTACAGTTGCACAGCTGAATGCCGACCTTGCCAGTAAGCTTCAAATCCTTTCCCTTTATCCTTCCCGACATAGTGTAATTCTCTCCGGCATATTCTCCTTTTGCTAACATTGTTTCTATTCCTCAGACATGTTTCCCGCTTCCGTCAAAGACGTTGAGAGGGCTTTGCAGTTGGATCGAGAAAACCGGGGTGTTCCGGTTGACTCGCCCAACTGGGACATGTCGGAGCAGCTGTTGGCTCTGCAGTCCCGGAAGAACGCCATGACGCTCTACACTGAAGAACTCTTCTATGGCGCCCAGGAGGCATTCTCTGCCCTCTGGCCGGGACAAAGGACTCCCACTGACCTCGTCGACCTCGGCAACGATCTGCAGCTGGCCAAGGTTCGCCTCCGGGAGTGGCGAGATTCCGGCGCGAGGGTTGGAGCTGACGAAGCTCTCAGCTACTTCTTGTCCTGGTATGAAAAGGCTGACTTGGAGACTTTGCGCACTGTGCGCGAAGGATCCATCTGGACCACGGATCCGAAACATATCCGGCACCGGCGAGAGTTGGCCCACAGCTATGTGGACTATGCCGACACCGACGCCTTCGTTCGGGATATCCGTGAGCCGGAGAATAAGTACGATGCCGGGACATCCGCCGCTGCTGAGGGCTCCGACTCCAGCCAGGATGAAGATGAAGCTGAAGAGGCCGACACTGATGTCCCGGAACAGGCATCTGCCCCGGGCGGAGGTGATGGCTCCATTCCATCTGCTGGGTCCGGCACTCCTGAAGCCGACATCTCCACCGCCACTGCTCCACCAGCCGGCGCCTCTGCTTCTGCCGCTGCTCCTTGACTTTGCAGCACAAACACTTTAAGTTTTATCAGATCCCCGGTATGCCGGGTGCAGATGTAATATACACGTTTAATTTCCTTTGGTTTGCTTCCTGAACAAGTTTTATCTTGGTTTGCTTGTTACTAATGCCGGATCATCTTTTGGCTAAGTCACCGAGTTGTTTTCCTGTTTCCTCAATTTCACAACCTTGGCTGCTTGTCTACCTCAATTGGCTTTCGACGTATGAGTCTCAAGGTTGCTTCCTCGAACATACAGTACTTTAACTTTGAGACTTAGACTTCAAATCATCCGACACTTTAAATTTTAACTTTAGCTTTAACGAAAATGTCGGTTCGCTTGCTTTGTATTTCCTTAGCCGTTTTCCATGTGTAGACAATCTCCGGCATCTACTCTTGCTAGCCATGAAGCCGGGTTTCGGACAGCAGCTGAGTCGAAGAGTGGCCTTTGGTGCCGACACATTACTAGGCCGACATAGGAAACATTCAAATAAAGCCAGCCGGCATATAACAAAAAACTGTAAATAAACAACAAATATACCTCGGAGCTAGTTACCCGGCTTCTTCGGGATGCCGGTATTTCATTCATTAGTCTTGTGCCGGCACAACACGCCGGCATACAAAGGAAAATATGGAAATACATACATTGTGTTGCTCAGGAGTAAAAGGGGCGCAGTAGAGCTATGTTCCATGGCCTCTTGGTTTCTTCTCCGGACCTGTCCGCCTTATTCTTCTTGGGGTCCTGCGCATCTATAAGATAATAGGCATCATTGTGCAGAGCTCTGCTCACAATGAATGGCCCCTCCCATGGAGGAGTTAACTTATGCCGGCCTTCTGTTCCTTGCTTTAGCCGGAGTACTAGATCTCCCTCTTGAAATCTCCTTGGATTTACCTTCTGCGCATGATAGCGTCTGAGGTTCTGCTGATATACTGCTGTTCTTGACAGAGTTATTTCCCTTGCTTCCTCTAGCAGATCAACATCATTTTCTCTGGCTTCTTTAGCCTCTTCCTCAGTATATAGCACTATTCTTGGTGCATCATGTATTACATCTGTTGGAAGCACAGCTTCTGCTCCATACACCAGGAAAAATGGTGTGTAGCCTGTTGATCTATTCGGAGTTGTTCTTAAACTCCACAGCACTGCTGGCAGCTCATCTAGCCAACATCCCGGAGTTTTCTCCAGGGGCTCTATCAGCCGGGGTTTTATGCCGGATAATACTAGCCCATTCGATCTCTCTACTTGGCCATTGGCACAAGGGTGGGCAACCGACGCAACGTCCAGCCGGATTCCCACTTCCTCACAAAATCTGGCAAATGGCCCTTGGGCAAAGTTTGACCCATTGTCAGTGATGATGCTATGAGGAACACCATATCTCAAGATTATATCCTTTAAGAATTTCACTGCTGTGTGACCATCACACTTGCTTATGGGCTTCACTTCAATCCACTTGGTGAACTTGTCCACCATGACCAGGATATGGGTCATTTTCCCTCTGGCCGGCTTAAAAGCCCCGACCATATCCAGGCCCCAAACAGCAAAGGGCCAGGTTATTGGGATAGTTTTCAGGGCAGATGCCGGCTGATGAATCTGGTGGGCATATCTTTGACACCCATTACATTTCCGGACCAAGTTTTCTGCCTCTTGCAGTGCCGTTGGCCAATAGAAGCCATGCCGGAATACCTTTGCCACCAATGCCCTGGACGAAGCATGGTGACCACACTCCCCCTGGTGAATTTCCCGGAGCATCTCCAGACCCTCCGCAGATTCGACACATCTCTGCAATACTCCGGTGGTACTTCTCTTGTATATTTCTTTGTTGATGATGGTATACGCTTTGGATCTCCTTATAACCCGGCGGGCCTCGGTTTCATCCGCCGGCACTTGACCATCCACCATGAAGTTCATGATAGGACGTGCCCATGAGGGCACTTCCCTGACAGTGAACACTGCCTGATCTATTTCCATCATTTCGACCGACACATAATCGATCTCCATGGGCTGCGAAGTCCCCGGGACTGAAGAATCAGTCCCCGGGTATGCCGGAGCAGTCCCCGGGTATACCGGCACAACCTCTTGGCACATTTTACCCTTGCCTTTAGTTTTGCTCCGGAATACTGTACTAACAGCATATGCCGGCCCAGTCCCCGGGACTGAGGAAACAGTCCCCGGGTTATCCGTCCTGGCTCCGGCATCTATCTCCATTGGAACTGCTTCGTCTGGACCTGGCGGGACATAAATGGAGGATGACTCCGGCGAGGGTTTGATCGATGGCTTCCTCAGATGCTCCAGCGAAATGCCGGGCGGGATTGAATCTCGGGAAGACCCCAGCTTGGATAATGCATCGGCTGCATCGTTCTGAGCCCGGAGAACGTGCCGGAACTCACAACCTTCAAAGTAACCACTTAACTGCTGCACTAGGAAACGGTATGATGCCATGTTAGCATCATGCGCGTCCCATATGCCGGAACACTGCTGAATCACTAAGTCAGAATCCCCGAAGCACATAATCCGGCGAATTCCTATGTCCTTAGACACCTTCAGGCCATGCACAAGTGCCTCATATTCCGCCACATTATTTGATGCTGCAAAGTGAATCTGCAGGACGTATCTCAGCTGGTCATTCTTTGGTGAACTGAGAACTATGCCGGCACCCAAGCCATGGATTGTCTTGGACCCATCGAAATGCATCCTCCAATAATTGGCATCTGGCAATGGTGGCTCATACTGTATCTCGGCCCAGTCAATAAAGAAATCAGCCAAGACCTGGGACTTGATTGTATCCCTCTTATCGTACTGCGGTGTATATGGTGAAAGCTCTATTGCCCACTTTGCTATCCGGCCGCTGGCATCTTTGTTGCCTATAATTTCCGAGATAGGGGCCTCGGCCACTACCCGGATTGGATGCTCTTGGAAGTAATGCTTGAGCTTCTTGGCCGCCATATAGACACCATAGGTCATCTTCTGATAGTGGGGGTAATTTTGCTTTGAGGTGGAGAGGACTTCACTCAGATAATATACCGGCCGCTGCACGGTTTTGCCTCCTTCCTCTCGCTCTACTACCACCACAGCACTGACAACTCGGTTGGTTGCCGCTATATAGAGCAACATTGGCTCCCGGGGCATCGGAGACGCTAATACCGGCGCTGTTGACAACAACTGTTTCAATTCTTTGAAAGCTGCATCTGCTTGCGTTGTCCAGACAAATGTGTCGGACTTTTTCATCAACTGATATAACGGCAGAGCTTTCTCTCCCAGCCGGCTTATGAAGCGGCTCAGGGATGCGAGGCACCCAGTGAACTTCTGTACTTCCCTCAAATCTGTCGGCGGCTTCATCCTTTCTATGGCACGAATCTTGCCGGGATTCACCTCAATACCCCGGCTGGAAACAAGGAAACCGAGCAACTTGCCCGCCGGCACACCAAAGGTGCACTTAGCCGGATTCAACTTCATCCGGAATCTCCTCAGGTTCCCAAAGGTTTCCCGGAGATCATCTATGAGAGTCTTGCTCTCCTTGGTTTTTATGACGATATCATCGACATATACCTGCACATTTTTATCTATCTGATCGTGCAAACACTTTTGCATACACCTTTGGTAAGTTGCGCCGGCATTTCTTAAACCGAACGGCATAGTGAGATAGCAATAAGCCCCGTACGGGGTAATAAAGGATGTCTTTATTTGATCTGGCTCATACAAGGGGATCTGGTGGAAACCAGAATAGGCATCTACAAATGATAACAGTTCACATCCGGCTGTGGAATCAATCACTTGATCGATCCGAGGGAGCGGGAATGGATCTTTAGGACATGCCTTATTCAAGTTGGTGTAATCAACACACATCCGCCATACTTTCACTATGGCGGGCTCGTCTTTCTTCTTTTCCACCAAAACCGGATTAGACACCCAATCCGGATGAAGTACTTCCTTGATAAAGCCAGAGGCTAAGAGCCTGGCCACTTCCTCCCATATGGCTTTCCTTCTATCGCCGGCATTCCGCCGGAGCGGCTGCTTCACTGGCTTAGCATCGGGTCTCACGTGCAATGCGTGCTCAGCCAGCTCCCTCGGCACACCTTGCAGGTCCGAAGTAGACCATGCAAAGATATCCCGATTCTCACGGAGGAAGCTGATGAGCTCGCTTTCCTATTTGGGATCCAAACTTGCCCCAACCAGGGCATGGCGCTCCGGGAAAGCTTCATCCAGAGGCACCTTTTTGACTTCCTTACTCACTTGAAAAGAAACGCTGCCACCGGGATTTGTCATGCCCGGCATAGATTTGCCAGCCACGACCGTCTCAGCAATCTCCACTGCTCGCTTGAGCCTCTTCCTCTCCTCTGCAATGATCAGAGTCTCGGCCAGATTGGATCCGGCGGTGGCACATGCCATCGAACGCTTGTAATCACCAATGATGGTGATCACTCCTTTGGGTCCCGGCATCTTCATCTTCAGATACGCCACATGCGTAGAGGCCATGAATTTTGCCAGTGCCGGTCTACCCAGCAAAGCATGGTAGGGGCTCTCCAGATCAACCACCTCGAACATGAGGTTTTCCACCCTGCAGTTATCCCGGCTGCCAAACATCACATCCATCCTGATCTTGCCCATCGGCGCACACGAAAGTCCCGGCACAATGCCGTGGAACGTGGTCTTGCTCGGTTCCAGCATATTTTCCTTGATTCCCAGCTTCTCCATCGTATCCCGATACATGATGTTGATGCTGCTTCCATTATCAATGAGGACCTTGCTGAATCTTACGTTATTAGCCGGCCCGACGAATGTCGGATCCATCACCAGAGCATATCCGCCGGGATTTGGCATGATCCGGGGATGATCTGCCCTGTCCCAACCAACAGCCTGGTCAGACCAGTACATCAGCTTTGGCATAGCCGACATAACGGCATTCACCTCCAGACACCGCCGGTACAAGCTCTGCTTGTCTGTTCTCTCGGTCTCGAAGACCATATAGCTCTGATCATACTCCTTGTACTCATTCCGGCCCGCTCCTGGGCCTCCGGCGTTATATTCCGGATTATAGCTCTGGTCAACTTGATTTACGCCGGCATTTCCGGCGTTGCTCTGATTCCCAGGATTAACCGGCCTAGGTGGGACTGCAATCGTATTGGCACCTGTCAACGGCGATGGAGCTGCCGGGACAGAGGGTCTAGCCGGTCCCCAGGGACCTGCACGACCTGCTAATATGTCGTCCAGCCACGAACAGTTCCTTGTCAAATGGTTTGCCGGCTTTCCCGGCTGGAATGTGTGGAACACACAAGGCTTGTCCATGGCAAGACCCACAGTATACTTCGGCCACTGCTTCTTCTGGCCGGCGGCTCCGCCGGCATTCTTGTTGGTCCAGACATTCTTCTTCTGGAACGGCTGTGCTTGCTGCTGCGGCTGCTGCTGAGGCTGCTGATAGTCCTCATATCTCGGACGCTGGCTACTGCCGGCGCCCCCTTGCTCTTCCTCCACAGCTGCAACTTGTGCTGCCCCATACCGGTGATCCGGCCTTTCATCTCTTCTCTTGTTCCGGTTATCAGTGCGATAATATTGCCCTGATCTCCCGGCATTGCTGGTGTTCCCCTGGGTTTGCCCCTGTCCTTGTGAATCGAGACTGGGCTACATGGGATCTCCCAGAGCATAACTATCAGCGATCTTGATTGTTTCGGCCAGCGTGGCCGGCATTTGCCTCTGAAGCTTTTGCCACAGCATGGTGCCATGCCGGCACCCATGAGCGAACCACATGATGGCCTGCTGCTCATTGATTCCTTCGCAGGAATTGCGCAACGTGCACCACCTGGTCAGATAGTCACGGTCAGTCTCATTCACTCCTTGCCGGCAGTTAGCCAGCTGCTGCGGACGGTTGGGCCTCTTGTATGTACTGGTAAAGTTCGACACAAACTGCTCTTCGAAATCAATCCAGCCGTTGATACTCCCGGCCGGCAAATTATTCAGCCATATCCTGGCTGGTCCTTCCAACATCTGCGGCACATATCGTACCGCCCATCTGAGGTTTCCTCCGGCGATGTTCACCGCTGTGGAGTAATCCTCCAACCAATCTTCCGGCTTCGTACTGCCATTATATGTCCTCGCGCCACGCGCGAGCTGGAAGAAGTAAGGCACCGGCTCCCCCATAATCCGGGGTCCGAAACACATAGGGCCCGGAGCTCCTTGTCTCTCCACCAACTCTGATTGGTGGATCTTGTCCAGCTTGAAACGTGCATCATTGGCTTCCAAGGACCGAGGTCCAAGCCAGGATGCTATTGGGCCTGCGATCATCTGCTGCTGCTGCTCCGGCTGATGCTGCTCACTATGCCGGCCTTGCTGGTGCTGCTGCTGATATCCCGCCCTGGCAAGGGCGGAATTGCCGTCATCCTCTCGATGTCCCGGATGGCCTGCACCCTGCTGCTGCGCTGCACCTCCGGCGCCCTGTTGCTGACGCCGGGCTGCACTGTTACTCCGGCCACCACCGGCCGCGCCTGCTTCATGCCCGGCCGGCACACTCTGGCCGGGCTTCTTGCTGCCGACATACTTGTCAGCTTGGCCGACATTCTTCTGCACCATCGCCTGCTTTCCGGCGACAGCCGGATCGTACACCTGGATCTGCTTGTCCCGGCGGCCAGAGGTCACACTTCCGGCACGCCGGGCGCTAGGATGCGGGGACGAGGCTTGGCCCCTCGACCTCGCACCGGCACCTCCCGCCGACACAATGTACTGGGACGCCCCGGCACCCGGGTTTGCCTTCTTAAAGGCCTCCTGCTGCTTTGTAGCTTCAGACAAAAGTTGGTTAAGCCGGGCTTGCTGCTCACGCAGTGCTTCGCCGGATAAACAAGATAAATCCTTAGCTACCTCGGGCCGCCGCTCTAAGGTTCTTTACTGGCGAACTATAGACTACCTTAGGCACAGTACTAGTTGCGGTATGACTCTTATCTCTAGCATCTTTTCCTATCTCAGCATTAAGATTTCTGCCTCTAGTTCTAACCTCTTCTATCCGGCTAGGCCGGATTACTACAGGAGTAAAACCATGGGCTGCCTCATACTCACGGAGTTGCCGGTTTAAACCGTTCGCGCTCCTGGTTCATGGCCAGGGCCTCGTCGACGAGGGCCTGACGAGATCCCTCCAGGACCTCCCTTGTCTGCTCCGGATCAACGCCGGATCGCACCGGCTCGAGAAGCCGGTCGATGATGGGAAGAAGAACCTCGCCCCTAGCCGGCACACCGGAAGTGCCGGCCAGGTTCTCCGCACGCTCCAACGGAGGACGCGCCGACCTCTTGACCTTCGGCGGCTCCGGAGGAGAAGCTCCGGCCGCTGCTGCTTTGCCGGCATCTTCCGCCGGCGGCACGGATGTTGCCGGCCATCATTCACCATCAGCCGGCTCTACTGAGCGAGCGCTACGCCCAGCGTGAGCCAGCCGATGTGACGGAGGATCCGACGCCAACCAGCACCTCCTTCCTGCAAATTCTCTCAGTCCCCAGTACACCTCGTGGGAACCGAAAGACATAATCCGGCATCCTGGGGAACGGCCGGCCACCGAGACAACCGGCGTTGTCACTGACGAAACTGAGCGAGCCTAGCCTCTGGACGAGGCCAGAGACCATGCGCACTCCCGAAGCTGCTATCACAGACCCA